>CAIGRL010105187.1:0-13547 GCA_903798325.1 Fraxinus xanthoxyloides
TGAAGGAGTTAAAATTAAATAGGGACTAACTTGAATTTTTGGCCAAACTTTAGGATTTAAAAATGAACTTTCAACATTTAATACCAACCCCCATTCCCAAACCCATTTTCACGTAGAGAGAGTTGGGTATAAGGATTTTCCAAAATGGGTTTCTCATTTTGATGATTTCTAACTAGTGATGGCAAAAAAATCCGTCCCGACTCTGCCCCGCCCCGACGGGTTGGTGGGGTGGGGCGGGGAGGGGGTGCCCCGTCCCGTGAAGAATAAAAAGAAAATAATTAATTAAAAATTAAAAGAAAAATAGTTAACTAGAATTTTTTTTTTTTTAAAAATAATGGGGCAAGCCGGCGCCCCGAACCCGCCCCGTCGCGGGGCGGGACGGGGTGGGGAGAGGGTACCTCGGCCCGAACCCTCCCCCATTGTCAACTCTATTTCCAACCAAAATTGAGACCCGAGGAGGAAGTCTAATGGCATGGAGAACAAGGATTTGCGTTGCAGGTCACTTCAAAACTCGACTCACGGCTTTGACTTCCATCTTCCAGTGTGTATGTGCGTGTGTGTGTATATTGGTTTTTTTTAGTGAGATTACTATGTGCAAGAATGTATGAATATTGATTGTGTGATTGGATTGAACCGAGATGGAGTATGACATTAGAGATTTCGTTTTTTTTTTTCTTTTCATTTATTACTATGTTGAGAAGAACAGAGATTATAGAATTCCAACGCAAACTGAGAATTATTTTTGAAGGAGTTATCTGCACAGATTTGTCGAGAAGGATTTACTGGTTTGAGAGTTCAACTTGGAATCGGAAGAACTGAAGAACTGGTGCAGGGTGTCAATGTGGATTAGACGATGATGATGATGATGATGATGATGATGATGACGATGATGATGAAATCAAAGAAAAATAATTGTTCAAACGTTGAGAGATTTACCTAGTTGAAACGCCCAAATTTCTTGTGAAGTTTTGTTTAGCCGTGAGAGTGAAAATTTTGGAGGTGGAAATGACGGGTTTTTGGTTTTGACACTGTTGAACCCTACTACCCTATGCTCCAGAATTTGGACAATTGATTTGGGCTGATCATGGACTTAAACTTGGGTCAAAGAGGAATATCGAACCAATAGTGATTTAAAATAGATGTTGGGTGTAAAATTCGACCCGATAAAAAAAATATTGATTTTTTTAGGTTAAAAATCGTTTTGAATTCTTGTATTAAATGTTTTCCTAGACAATTTGACGAACGTAAAATAAATTCTAAAATTTGATAGTAATGTCGTAGCAACACAACTTAAGTTATAAAATTTGCATTTTAAAATTCGGGTCGCTACAACCTCCCCTACTTAAATAAATTTCGTCCTCTTAATTAAACTTACTGTATTTGGCTAAAATCTCATCTTCTTTTTCCCAAGTTGTCTCTTCTCCACCATGTCTGCTCCATTGGACTTTAATTAAAGGAATATATTTATTCCTCAAGGTATGAACTTTCTTCTCAAGTATAACTGCAGGAGTTTCCTCATATGCCACATCCTTGTTAACATCCAAGGATGCATAACTAACAATGTGGTCCGGATCATTAACATATTTCCTTAACATTGAGATGTGGAATACATTATGTACTGCTGATAACTCTGGCGGTAAAGACAACCTATAGGCCATATTTCCAACTTTTTCCAAGATTTCAAAAGGTCCAATAAACCTTGGTCTAAGTTTCCCTTTCTATCCAAGCCTTACCACACCTTTCATAGGAGCCACTTTAAGGAACACATTTTCACCAATTTCAAATTGTAGTGTCTTTCGTCTCTTGTCAGCATAAGATTTATGTCTGTCTTCTGTTGTTTTAATTCTTTTTCTGATCTTCTCCACAACATTTACAGCCTGTTCCACTATTTCTGGACCCAAAACCCTCTTCTCACCAACTTCATCCCAATGAATTGGTGATCTGCACTTTCTGCCATAACGAGCTTCATGTGGTGTCATGCCAATGGTAGATTGGAAACTATTGTTATATGCAAACTCAACCAACGGTAAATGCATTTCCCAGTTACCACCAAGGTCTAAAACGCAAGCTCTCAACATATCCTCTAAAGTCTGTATAGTTCTCTCTGACTGTCCATCTGTCTGTGGATGATATGCTGTACTGAATTTCAATCTAGTTCCCATAGCTGTCTACAGGCTTTCCTAGAACTTGGATGTAAATTTGGTATCCCTGTCTGACATTATAGAAACTGGTACACCATGCAATCTTACAATTTCCCTGATGTACAACTGAGCATACTGGTCTAAATTGAAAGTCATCTTCACCGGTAGAAAATGAGCAGATTTTGTCAAACGATCAACTATGACCCATATAGCTTGATGACCTCTAGCTGATCTAGGAAGTCCAACGACAAAATACATTGCTATGTATTCCCACTTCCATTCTGGGATCTCAAGTGGGTTCAACAATCAAGACGGACGTTGATGTTCGGCTGTAACTTATTTGCAAGTCATGCACTTCTCAACAAACAAGCCAATTGATCTCTTCATGTTTCTCTACTAATAAATTTTTCGTAGATCCTGGAACATCTTCGTACCTCCTGGGTGTGTAGTATAAGGTGAATAATGTGCTTCCTCTAGAATCTCCTTCCTCAAGGTTTCATCCTTTGGTACACACAGTCTTCCCTTGAACATGAGAGTGTCATCATTTGATACCTCAAAAAACATTTAACACTGCCAGCGAGTATCGACCCTTAATCTTGTACAAAAATTTATCCTTACCCTGAGCTTCTTTAATTCTGTCTTTGAGAGTCGGTCGAACAATTAAAGCAGCTATAATTGCAGTTGTGTGATGTGGAGGAGCTACAACTTCAAGTCTCATGTTGGCAAAATCTTTGATCACCTGTTCTTGACTGGTTAGGTCAGCTAACTGTCCTTTACCTTTTCGGCTAAGTGCATCAACAACAACATTGGCCTTGCTAGGGTGGTAGTGGATAGTACAGTCATAATCTTTAACTAACTCCAACCACCTTCTCTATCTCATATTCAATTCCTTTTGAGTGAAGAAATACTTCTAACTCTTATGGTCTGTGTATATCTCGCACTTACTACCATATAGATAGTGTCGCCATATTTTTAAAGCATGAACAACAGCAGCCAATTCTTAAGTCATGTGTAGGGTAGTTCTGCTCATGTGGCTTCAACTGTTTAGAGGCATATGCAATCACTTTTCCATGCTGCATTAGTACACATCCCAAACCTTGTTTTGATGCATCACTATAGATAACAATACCTTCTGACCCTTTTAGAATAGCCAAAACTGGTGCAGATATCAATTTCTATTTCAATTCTTGGAAGCTCTTCTCGCACTTTTCTGTCCATTGAAACTTCACTCCCTTCTTGGTCAACTGTGTCATCGGTCCAGCTATTTTGAAAATCTTTCGATAAACCTTCGATAATAGCCAGCCAATCCCAAGAAGCTATGAACTTCATTCACATTGGTTGGTGCACTCCAATTAGTGACAGCCTCAACCTTGGCTGGATCAACTTCAATACCATCTGCAGTAACCACATGTCCAAGAAAACCAATTCGGTCGAGCCAAAATTTGCACTTCTTGAATTTCGCATACAACCTTTCTTGTTGAAGTATCTGTAATACAATGCTGAGATGATCCTCATGTTGTTCCTTATCCCTTGAATAAATCAAAATGTCACCAATAAAGACAATTACGAACCGATCCAAGTATTGATGAAATACTCGGTTCATCAAGTCCATGAAGACAGTTGGTGCATTAGTTAACCCAAACGACATCATAGTAAATTCGTAATGTCCGTAACGAGTCCTAAATGAGGTTTTTGGTATATCACTGTCCTTAATCTTCAACTGATGATAACCTGATCTCAGATCAATCTTGGAGAATACAATGACACCCTTTATCTGATCAAACAAATCTTCTATTCGTGTAAAGGATACTTATTCTTGATTGTGAGGTGATTCAACTCCCTGTAGTCAATGCACATCCTCATTGATCCATCTTTCTTTTTCACAAACAGTAGCGGCGTTCCCCAAGGCGATACACTTGGTCGAATAAATCCTTTATCCAACAGTTCTTGTAGTTGTACCTTCAACTCCTAAAGTTCCTTCGGTGCCATCCTGTAGGGTGTTTTAGATATGGGTGCAGCTCCAGGTACCAAGTCAATCGTGAATTCCACTTGTTTACCTGGTGGAATACCAACTAGATCCTCTGGAAATACATCTACAAAATTACGCACAACTGATACATCGGTAGCAGTTACCTCAGTTGCCTGAACACTAGTGATGCTCACTAGATATCCTTGACCGATACCCTTTCTCAACATCCTTTGTGCTTTCAACACTGATATGACATGAGAGGTTTGACTTTTGTCCCAAAGAAGGTGAATTCATGTTCTCCTGGTTTCTGAAAGAGCACCTCCTCTCATGACACTTAATCGTAGCGTGATTACAGCTAAGCCAGTCCATGCCTAAAATGATATCAAAATCCCTCATGTCTATTAAGTACAAGTCTGCCTCTAAGTTCTTCCCATCTATTTCAAACTTAACAGCTTTTGACATTAGATTAGTGATAATAGTTTCATCTGAAGGAATACTAACCTCTAGGGCATCATTCACACTTTCACACACATTTTCAATCTTAGCATGAAAACTAGCAGAGATGAAAGAATTCGTAGCACCATATTATCAAATCTAGAATTTATCAAATCCCGATTATTTTGTGAAGTAAGCTTTATAGATTTTACACTTTCTCTCAAAATCCATAAAATCTATGTTGTGTCAATCTTATGATCACGTCTAAATTCCCCTCTCTCGAGTGTTGAAATTGACTAGCATCTATTCATTCAATTATTGATCAGGTAATTGAAAGCATTAAAATCACGACACAATTAAATATAAGCGAGAAATTCCAAAAGAAATAATTCATATATTCATCAAACCATAATCTCAAGTGGCTACATCAAACCCTAGCTAAATTATTTAGCTCATGAAGAAATTCATAAAATCTAAACAATCTGCAATGGAAAACATAAAGGAGAAGGTAAGAAAAACTCTTTTTGGAGTGTTGCTCGAAGTCCTCTTTGATATTTCCATGCTTTCTTCAATTGATTTCTTCCATTCTTTGTGTTTAATGTCCTTTGTCTTCAGCCGTTTTTTCATTTTTTCTCCCACAAGAGCCCCCCCAAAAAATAGGTCTTCTCACTTGTATTTATAGTACTTTTAAGTTTTGGAAGGGTTGGAGTCGTGTTGGGCCAAGAAAGGACTCCAAAAAAATTAAAAAATCTTTCTCTTGCACATTGGCCCTCGGGGTCCATATTGGGCACTTTGGCGCCCATGATTCTTTTTATTTTCAGCAATGACGGCGCCTTGGTGGCCATATTGGGCGCCGCAGCGCCCATCATCGGTGGAAAACTGCCATGTACATCCTTAAATATTTTTATCATAACTTTTGCTCTCAATATCTGATTGAGGCGATTCAAGATACTTTGAAAAGATAACTCAAAGGGCTACAACTTGTATTCAGACATCATCCTCAAATTCGATAGTTTACTATGTCAAAGGTGAGTCTCAACATGAGACTAAAAATCCGAAGCAAAACTTTTTCGGTTGGAATTGATGTGTGATCACTCTTTGGTTATATTTGATCCCTTTGACATCTTTCTTCATCTAATTGACCATTAACACTCTCAAATATTCATCATGAGGGTCGGTACAACTTTTGAGTATTTGTATTTTAGTCCCCAAACTTTGGATCTGTTACAATTTATCTCATTTCTCCAATTTTGTCAACTTTTGCTTATTTTCTTCAATCTCATCAACCTACATCACAACATCAAAATCATGCATTAAAACATCAACAACTCACAAGAATTAACCAAATAACAAGTTTAATGGCATTGATATCATGAGTGAAATATCACTCATCAATTGTCCATCGATCTGAGGATGATAGGCCGTGCTATAACGCATCAGCTATAATGCTAGCTTTACCAGGGTGATAATTGATAGTTCAATCATAATCTTTTACCAACTCTAGCCACATTCTTTGTCTCATATTCAATTCCTTTTATATAAACAAATATTTCAAACTTTTGTGATTGATATAAATCTACCTTTCCCCGTACAAATAATGCTTCCATAGTTTAAGTGCAAATACAATATTGGTGAGCTCCAAATCATGTGTATGGTCATTATTTTCGTATTCTTTGAGTTGCCTAGATGGATATGCAATAACTTTACCATGTTGCATCAATACACATCCTAAACCACTCTTGGAAGCATAACTGTAAACTACAAAGTTCCAGTACCAAATGGAAGTGAAAGGATAGGGGTCGATGTCAATCTTTTCTTCAATTCCTGAAAACCTTGTTCACAAACATCTGTCCATTCAAATTTCATACCCTTTCTCGTTAGTTCCGTTAAAGAATAAGCTATTTTTGAAAATTCTTCCACAAATCTACGGTAATATCTAGCTACACCCATAAAACTTTGAACTTCTGAAGGGTTTGTAGGTCGTGGCCAATTATTAATAGCCTTTACTTTACTTGGATCAACTGATACGCCATCACCTGATATTATATGCCCCAAAAATACGATCTGTCTAACCAAAATTCACATTTCTTAAACTTGACATATAACTGCTTGTCCTTTAAAACCTGAAGTACTATCCTCAAATGTTCAGTATGTTCCTCCCTAGTACGAGAATAAAGAAGGATGTCATCAATAAATACAATGACAAACTTGTCGAGAAAGTCCTTAAATACCTGATTCATCAAATTCATAAAAGTCACTGGGGGCGTTTGTCCACCAAAATGACATCACTAAAAACTCATAATGACCATATCTTGTACTATATACTGTCTTAGAAATGTCATCTCCCTTTATCTTTAGTTGATGGTAACCAGATCACAAATCAATCTTCGAGAATATAGTTGCATCCTGAAGTTGATCAAACAAATCATCAATCCTCGGTGGTGGATATTTATTCTTAATTGTTACTTTATTCAATTCTCGATAATCTATACACAACCACATTGTACCATCCTTTTTCCGAACAAATAATACTGGTGCAGCCCACGGTGAAAAGTTAGACCTGATAAAATATTTGTCCAACAACTCTTGTAATTATAACTTCAACTCTTAAAATTAAATTAGTTTGTTGGACCTCTCCTGATGGAATAGTCACACAATAACTGATTTCTTGTACATTAGGTATCCTACCCAATTTTCTTACATACTCCGTAGACACAAATGAATGTGTATCACCAGAATCAAATAGTATAACTGCTAGATGTCAAAGGTAGACAATTTACCTGTTACAACAGATGGATTTGACTCGGTATTCGATCTTGTAAGAGTAAACACCCTAGCTGGTTTGGATTACTTGGGCATCTCTAGCAAGATGCCCCATCTTTCCACAAACATAACATGTCCTAGTCTTTGCAGGACACGTTCATGTATGCTGCCCACCACATCTGGGACAAGATGTTTGTATTGTTGGGGCTTTTCCTTGATCTATCTTTAGACGCTTACACTGATCTCATTGTTGTTGTCCTTGCCTCGATCGAAACTTAGGTTTCTGACTCCATCCTTGGGATGCTCTTTTCTTATCATTTTTAGGCCAACGTTGTCCCTGACCTTGTCTAAACTGTCGTCGAGCCTCCTGAGCATGACTAATTCTTTGCTCAGCTTGTTCTGCAACTAATGTCATCTCTACTATTTGTAAGTTTGACATCCCTTGGACTCCTGTCATGTTTACATCTCTATATAATTCTGGCCTCAATCATTCAAAAAACCTTTCTACTTTAAGCACGTTAGTATTAACCATATGGGCAGCAAATCTAGATAATTGCTCTAATTTACGAATATACTCTCACTGACATTCCTCCTTGTCTCAACTGTATAAATTCATTCATTTTCATGGCTTGAACTGGGGCTATAAAATATTTATTAAGAAATAACTCTTTAAATCTATCCCAAGTCATGGCATTCACCTATTCGATGCTACTCATTGTCCCTCACCAATGTCCAACACTATCTTGCAACATAAAGTATGTACAAACCACTTTCTCCACTTTTGAGACTCTACTGTATCTAAACATGTTTTCTAAGGTTCTCAACAAATTCTCTGTTGCTGTTAGGTCTAATGCATCCTCAAATACTGAAGGGTTTAATTTTTTAAATCTTTCCTCAGTCGCCTCAATTTGTTCAGCTCTTTATGGTGGTTGCACGAATTTAGCCATTTGTTGTTCTTATATTTCTCTTTGTTGCATTAATTGTTGAATTTGCTGTGTTTGACGCTCCATCAGCTACGTAAGTCTATCAATACCACATCCTTATTATTATCTGCAACACTTGCTTCTTGCCTTGGAGTTCTAGTTTCTCTACTGCATTCACTTCTAGTTCTTACCATGACTGCGATATCTGTTTATGAAATAGTCGTAATAAAGTTTGGCCGATATTATTCATGAAGTTTGAAAAATGATTGCATCAAACTAAAACTTACTAGCTTAGCTGTGCTCTTTCATACTCCAAGATTATGTACATGGGCAATCTACAGAATTATAACCTTGCTCTGATACCACTCTAGTCACACCCCGTTCATACAGATAACAATATAATAACCAGTATAGGAATATAATTGATGACTTGACCTAGACATCCAAATAATTTAGATGACATTGACAATTCAAGTTACCGATTGCATTGTAAACTAGTCTCATAAATCACACTATTTCTCGAGTCCAATTATGAAAATCAACGTCATCCAATTGTTGTTTAACCACCTAGAACTCCTTAAAATGTATTTTTCATACCTAAGAGATAACTAATGTACATGTAAAGGCTGAATTTAAGTTAAATACACAAATGGACAGAATCTGTTTCCAGGTTTCCATCGATGTCCAAGTATTTTTCCATTCCTTTTTCACCCCCTTAACTTTATACAGTAATTCTTAAATTTTTATTACACTTCTATAACACGTATGTAAAGATAATCATGCCATAAATTAGTCACAAATGAATGGTTTACAACTTTGAAGGCGTTTCTTTTTACAGACACCAAATCAAACAATTTCCCCCATGGTTGTTTTGAGTTTCACTTGAATTAGAGTTTCAAAAATTGGATTCTAACCCATTAAAGATCATTTAAATACTTTACATTCTTATATCCAAATGTTCCAAGTGAAAAATATGAATTCCATTCAAAATATCATATAACACCAAAGACGAAACAAGTAAAATTCAGCAACTATGCAATTTATGTCCTTAGTTGTTTCACTCCATATACTTCGACAATTTTCTTTCTTTTTACCATAATAACATCCCAAAAACAAACCCCGCATAATATCAAGAGATTCCAGGGGTTCATAAGATTGTAACACCTTAAAAAAACAATGAAACAACCTTCAAAACCAAGAGCTAAACTTACCTATCCCGTATTTCACTTCTAGGCTCCTTATTTCTGCTTCCCTCAGTTTCTTTTCTTTCTCTTTCACTTGGGGATCACTCGAAGGGATAAAATGTCTTAAAATAAGGTATTTATAAAGTCCTAAAGGGGCTGGGGCTGTGAATCATGCTTAAGGGTTAAGAAAACACTTCATGCAACCATATTGACATGTGTTAAGCACGAGGTGGCTTCATGCCACAATATTTGACTTTTTCCACATCATTTTCGGATCCATATGTGACTTGTAAGATATATATCTATCCTANACCAAGGGCTAAACTTACCTATCCCGTACTTCACTTCGCAGCTCCTTGTTTCTGTTTCCATCCGTTTCTTTTCTTTCTCTTTCACTTGGTGAACAATTGAAGGGATAACATATCTTGATTTGGGGTATTTATAGAGTCTTAAAGGGTTGGGGTCGGGAATCTTGTTTGAGGATTAAGAAAACACGTCATACAACCATGTTGACATGTGTTAAGCACGGGGTAGCTCCATGCCACAATATTTGAATTTTCTTTAATCAATTTTGGATTTATATGTAATTTATAAGATATATATCTATCCTCTATTAGAACGTGGTGGACGCCTTACTGTTGAAGAAATTGGATAGAATGACAAGTCTTCCAAGCACTAGGTGTTCAAGCATGAGGTGGCCTCTTGTGGTTAAATTCTGGTTTTGTACCTGTCCTTGGAGGATTTGTATGAGATTTATGGATAATATACAGAATATATAAAGCTTTAAGAGATTTGTACACGTTTCTAATGCTTAATAGGAAGGAATTGACCATTACAAGGACAAATCGACAAGCATATGGTGCATTAAGCATGATGTGTCCATTGTAGCAGAAATTTGATTTCGCCTTTATCCTTGCAGGTACAACTCAAGTGTCCTTAGCTTATTTTAATGTTTTTACAATCCATCTTACCTGCCCTAAGATCCCAAAATATTTTATGGCATTAATTCTTTAACGGTTCATTTAATTACTTACCCGATTGATACCCGATTTTTGGCTGATTTCAACAATTCGCAACTCAATATTTATAACATCATATAAAACTTATATTATTGCGTAGTGATCATGTCACTTCATGCTTCATTTTCTAAATATGTCGATTACCTATATAGGGTTTACGGTGACCTTGATCAGCCGAATGGAAAGCTATAACTTTTATCGATACTAATTCTGACATTTTCATGATTCCAATTGCTTAACACGTCAATCTCCAACATCTAGATTAACATAGTTTCTCTATCACAACTCAATGTAGAATTCGTCACCTAGGTCGAGGAGTCGAAAGCTAACACAATATAGAGATCTTAAGCTCTCAATAATCAAATGTAGCCTTTTTAAAATAAAGCAATGAGGAAAATTGATGCAAATGAAATCGTAAATATCATGCATGAATCATATTGGCCAAATGTGTAGCGTGAAGTTCGGGGTATTACATATGCCTCCTTCGTAATTTCAAGCAGCAACCTGTTCAGTGTTATGTCAGCGGATTACTCAAACTATTATCACAATTCACTGGCTGAAACAAACCCCCATTCAATTATATTTTTAACAACAAATTTGATGTTTCGTGTTAATTCAAATTGCTGCTGCATAGTTGTGTTCGTCCATAAATCGCATAATTAATTGAAACGGTCGAAACCTGCATGAAATTGAAACAATAGATTCTGAATTGGTGATTTATTATGATTCTTTTTGAATGCATGGAGAGAGTTTCCGATGTCATTCCTAAATTGGCAATAATTCATTTGACACCAATTTTTCTAACTCTAAAGCGAGCTCAGAAGAAAGCTAGTAAACATTAAGCGTGGTCTCATAAGAATCTTCAATAACCCCATTTTACCCTTCTTTCCACTTCTTCTATTTATGTCCCTCTTTAATATTTTAGTATTAATTGATTTATAATTATTTTAATGTGATAGTTAATATTTTTTTAACATTTACTTTGAAATTCTAAACATATAATAAGTAATAATTATTTCAACAATAAATTAAAATTGCTCATTAAAAATTCAAAAGTTATAAATTTGATAGTTAATAAATTAGCACTAGAACAACATAAATATTTAAAAAAAAAAAATTAAAGTACAATATAGCATTTACCTAAAGCAATATGATAATCGAGGATGAACGTGATGTTAATGCACGAATTGAAGATTCAATAGAAGCACAAACTCCGAAAGTTGGGATGGTTGTAGATGAAAATACCTGATTTCAAGAATTCCTTACTCGACATAGACAAATCAATGACGTAGTTGCACATTTTTACACTTCGAGATGCATTAATTGATTTTATATGGGATAAATATACTAATTTCGATAAATAAATGACAAAATTAGTTGTCATACTTGTTATATGTAATTTTCGTTGTGTGTTCAATGTAATTTTTATAATTTATGATATTATGTTAAAAAAAAAAAATATATTCCAGTTTATTAACAAATACAATATTTTAGTTCATTAAATATAATTTGTAATTTAACGATTTTTTGTAATTAAATAATTCAAAACAAAATCTAGTATAAAATTTAGTGTAAAATCATCTCCAATGATTTACACCAATTTTAATGTAACTTTTACACCAAATTACAACAAATTTAGTGTAAAATTATACGAAATTTGGTGTAATCCATTGATGATGGTTAAAAAGACTTGATCATAAAATGCAACCCAAGATGCTTATCAATTATAGGAGATCTAAATTGGTGAATAAAACTTGAAGGAGTAACAAAATTAGTTAGAAGCCAACTAATTAATAATTGCCATGCGTGGTTAGCATAAAGGATCTAATTACCTTTAAAGCCTCGTTAGAAATATATAAATATGCGTCGCTAGAAGAGAATTTGGATATTCAAATTCAATAACTTTCTCTCAAATAGCCATTTTTCTTTTTGCTGCTTCTTGAGCATCATACCAAAGAGTTTAGAAGGAAAAATCATGATCAAGTGAGGATTTGTTGATCAATATTTTATCAACACATTGACGTTATTTGATGTGTATTTTATACATTTATTCAGGCTCTAAAATATGAATATTTTGTAGTTATTTCAAAGAAATTATAGCCTAATTTATTGCATGATGTGTTTATTAGGTGAAACTCGATAAATGGAAGTGGAATTGGAATTGGAAGAAAGAAGCGAAAAAAAAAATAAAAATGGCAAGATTCAAAGTTTGGAGACTAAAGTGTAATACTCAAGTCGTGTCGAGCCTCACGGTAAAGATTCGAGAATGCTGGGAATTCAATTGGATGCAATTAGACGTCAAAAAAGAGTGAAATATGATCAAAATATTTTTACAAAATCAATTCTCAATCGTACAAGTATGTTCCAGATTTTTAGTCGGAGATTGACGTTCGAATAGGAAAAAAGGTATCTCTAGTAAAGTTGTAACTATTTGAGTTATTTTTTCAACTTGAAATATACATAAATACAACTCTAGATAATACAATTTGGATGGAGGGAGAAGGACGCATAATCATTAGGATCAAAGATCAAAAGTTAGGGTTCGAAACTTTTGAGATTGAAAAAAATTCTTGGTGCGAGATCTAACTCTTTCCATGATCAAGATTTCAAAACCCGGTAATGAATTCTATACTTTTTGTTTTTCGTTCATTATTATGAGTAGCTAAATTCATAGTTGGGAAAACAATGTAATCTATGTGTAATCATTTATTTCTTTTATTTAAAATTCTAGTTTTTAAAATGCATGTGTTGATTTTATTCATGATTTTAATACTTTGAATTCTTTTGTTAATTATTTAATGATTTTGTAAATCTATTACAAATCGAGATGTAAGTTTTAGATTTAGACCATATAGTAAAATTCAATAATTTAGTATAAAACTTAGAGATACTTATCCTAGTTAATGCAGTTGTTACATGGATTCTTAGAACATAGTTGCGTTTAAGTAAGTTTGATTCACATAGAGATATGAAATTGAATTGGTTAAATAACTTCAATGAGAACTCGAGATGAGTAAATTGAGTATTTTAGAAGAATTCGATCAAACACTACAATAGTAATAAATCTCGATTGGCGAATTAAAAGAGACCCATATGTAAAATTGTAAGTCATA
>CAIGRL010105208.1:0-11987 GCA_903798325.1 Fraxinus xanthoxyloides
TCCTCCTGATGGATAAGGTAAGGCGACAGACCCACTGTCACATTGTGCGCAGTTATCATCATCGCTGTGTGCACCAGCCGGGAATCGAACCCGGGTCTGTACCGTGGCAGGGTACTATTCTACCACTAGACCACTGGTGCTTCTTGTTAGCTTATGCATTAAATTTAATTTATATTAACAAATTTTCGCTACAGTTCTTTACGTACAATTAAATCCGAATTAAACAAGCTTGCTTTGTTGCTCATACCAAATAAATCATCCTACGAATGTTGTTCAGTTGTATAATTGAAGAAAACATAAACCAAGTTCATCATTCAATTTTACGGAATTTACTGTTAACTTAAAATTCAACAATAAAATAACAAATAAGATGTTATATTTAAAATATTTATATTATAATCAAACAATAAGGTTGAAAACATTTCAAACGTTCATTTAAAAACTTGTCTTGTGGTTTTAGAAGCAAAAAATAAAAAAAATTAATTAGTTTTTCAAATCTAGTTGTTTAATCATTCATTTCTCAATTGATAACATAACTAATTTATTCAATCTTTCATGTGACATAATTGATCCAAAATATGTTTTGATCAACTTCAACCTGAAGAAACTTTTTTCTACATATGCAAATATAATCGTTAGTAAGTTTTTGTAAGCAATACAAGTATTTGGAAAACAACCATTCATTTGTTAAAAATAATGTAGCAAATCAATTGTTTTATTTTTTTTTACATGGTAAATAACACTTCAAAACTGTCAATTCCGAACATAAATCATCTCAATTAATTTCCGAACGTCTATCAAATAATGCTCAAGATACTTGTAAGACTTTAATACACTAGTAACACTCACACGTTTTAATCTCCCAAAATTATAGAAAAAACGTGAATGTATCTTTATACTGTTTAAATTGTTGAATTTGAGTTTGAAGTCATGATCGAGTTTGATCTATTATAAAGAAGTAATAAACTTTAAAGAATTCTTCATTTGATTGCTATATCTCATTAGAATAAATCTTAATGAACAGAAAAAGTTTTCACAGAATGTTTACTTATTCTAACATGGGTGGGTCCCATGCGGGACCCATGATAATAAAAAATGGCCAAACCCACCACTCCTATTGTGAGTATCGATGGGGGTTCTGTAAACCCCCACATGTACCTCAAGCAATGCTCATCTCATTATTGCTACTTTCATCAATTTCATCTTTCTTCGCGTGATACTATTTTCCTAGAATACATCCTCATTTCCCATTTGTTGAGCTTCATCCAAAGTACTACCAAACCTTAATTCTCTATAATATTCGAAAAATGAAACTCAGCAAGTTAAGTTTGATCATCAAATATGAAAAACTGAAGAAGGCGTTTTGGAAAAATGTTATAACGAAAGTATGCGATCAGAGGAGGATATACATCTAAATTAAAGGGAAATTTTATGAAATTGTTATATGACCTTCTAATTTTGAGTTGGTTGCTTTGAGTTACTAAAAAAAAGACAAAATGTTCAGGAATTTACATAAAAACTTAGTTTGCGCTCGAACATGAAAGAAAGATAGACGAGGATGTTAATACATAATTTTGACCACTTTAGCTTGACGATAAGTTAAGAGGAATCAAGCTACATGTACAATCATGATTGACAACAATTTACAAACAACTTTATTCCACGTTGAATATTTTAATCAAGTAAATAATGATTCTATATTTGATAGTACTTTTAAATTGTGAATCTTAAAGAATGTATAAATAATAAGTGAACAATATCGATCCTACAAAATATGTTTGGCTAACTTAAATTACAACATCTCCGTGCCTAAGGACTACGTCTCCTATTGAAAAACACCTCTAGGGAAGCAACAACATGAATTATTTCATTTTTTCAGATGAAGCAAGCAGTCAATTATAGAAATAAAACCACCAAAAACGTACAAACTCACATTTATTCGAAAGAGTTCGATTGAGACAAGCATTTTCGACGGATACATTTGCTCAGACTACATTAAACAACTACTGAAATATTCCATAATAAACAGCTATATGTCTCGATATGCCATTACTCGATCTTATCCTGTTCTGAGAATCGATCCAAGATGCTCAGTACAAGGGGACTGAGCAAGCAAAACTACAAAACTAGAATACATAGGTACCGCAGTTATCTAGACCTCCTGAACATGATGTCGTCTTAGGACCTCATTTTCTTTAGTTAAAATCTCGACATGGGATTGAAGAACGTTGATCATCGCTTCGGCCCTCATCACTTCGATTTTCAGCGTCTCCCTCTCCATGGAGACATTCAAGATCCCGTTCTCCAAATTGTTAATAAATTTCAAATACCCCGGAGGCACAGATTTCTCGAGGTTGGAAGAATCAAAGGTAAGCGAGTTGACTGGATTATTATCTTTGGGTTCTACAGGTTCTAATAAAGGAAATTCCAGAAGTGCAGGGGAGGGATTTGTCGTCATCATCATTTTTGAGGGATCATGGCTTGTCGTAGTTGAATCTTCCGATCCATTTGCATGACTTGAGTTAGGATCATCATGCTTTAATCTTTTGCTTTGAGATAAAGAAAGTTCGGGATTTTCTTCAGATCTTTCCCTCTTGCAAGCAAATGGGAGAGACTGCAGCTCAATTTGATTCTTGACTTGAGGAGGAGCCATGCTGAGAGGATGAATATCCTGTAAAAAAATTCGATTTCAAATATGTAAGAAAGATAAAACACCTATAGTCGAGCCAAGTTTGAAAGCATTAAGTAGAAATGTATTAACATTCCGGAAAGCTATTGACAACAATGGAATAAGCAAAGAAGGATAATATTAACAGGAGAATCTCACATTATATAGGTCAAAAGTTTTGATCTACTAAAAGCTTTCAAAAATCACCTACATTATTATGAATAAAGGGTATCGCTGTCATGTAAGCTCGCTTTCTCAGATGAATAAAGAACTAAACACTTGTAGAAGGAAAATAAGCAGCAGCAGCATCTTACTCCTAAACTTTCTAATAAATCTTAAAGTAGGGAACTGACTGACTTTGCAATCCAAGCAAGAAGCCTGATAGTTGCAGCAAATTTGTCAATGTAGTCCGTAAAGGGTATTCTCGGAATCAAACAAGGAAAAATAACAGTTAATTTTCTTATCTCGTTTGATTTTTATTTTTCCACATTTTTTATTCCTTAAACCAACCCTAAACCACATGTTCTCCCAATAAGATAATTTTTCACTTGGACCATAGCTTTTTCCAATTAACTACACATTCTCAAAAAAAATAACTACACATTCTCAAAAAAAAATATCACTTTCCTGAAATAACTTCTCAGAAAATCGAAGTCAAATATATATATATATATATTATTATATTTTTTCAATTTTCTTTGCAGACGTTTTAGATACTTGTCCCAGAGCCAAACAGCAAAGCAAAAGGAAGGCAGATATTCTTGTTTCCCTACGCTGAGAGATCAAACTAAGGAAACAAACAAGGACCCTTACTGTAAAGAATTTAATCACTTCAGAGATGATAGACTTTGTGGTATGAGATCATCAAATGGTTTCAATTTACCATCCAAGTTCATATAAAAATAATACTGCCTATAAATTAACAAGTATTTATCATTGAGCTAATGCCATAGTGCTATCGAATTAGTGACTGAATCATCTGATTGCACTGGGCGACTTTGACATCCCAATCCTTAAACCAAAGATCTAGAGGTGAGGAGTGTACAAATATCAACATCTAAATAAAGTAGAGCACAACAGTCTCGTCCACAGTTTGCGAATTTAAGATACCACAAAGCTACTTGCTAGTGTTAATAGACTGTCAAGACACACGTCAAGTTCTCTTTCATATATGAACGCCCACGGAATATGTCAATGTATTTGACAAAAAGTGGATAAGTAGTAGGCATGCTCCACCTCAAAGAATAGATATGCTTGTCACGTTCCCCTCGTGCACTGGGAAAAGAAATGGCCTCGTAGAAATTGACAGAAAAAAAGAACTTGTATATATCACAACTTACCAAAATATAAAATCATAAATTATTAAAATTAATCAACAAATCTTAGTTAATCATACCTAATCAGATTTAAATCAAACTCCATTGTTAATCTTATTCTACTGAAGCATTATCTTCAATTCCCATCAAACTAGTATTACAGAAAGGTAAGGATTGTGTTCCCTTGAACTTCACAGAGTAGGCTACCAGTCCATAGACTTGGACAACGAGTCAAGGCTGGAAGTCTTGTCATCCAAAGTATTGTTGCCACTTTTAACAGTTGGGCTTAAATACTTTTTCTGTCTGCAGTTGATGCAGAACAAAATACACATAAACTGTGCTGTATTCTGATTCCATGACAAGGATTTCTTTTTCCATCTTAAAATCTAACGTGCAGCTCAATACTTCCAAAAGTAGCAAAGCATAATGCACAAAAACTTCGAAAAGATAACTTGCAATTCAGTATATGCACAACTCATTTGTCCCAGTTCTTGTTCTTCGAAATCAAAAGAAACAACAATATAGCATGCAAAAATATTTAATAACTTCATTGAACATAAAATTTTGCAACTAAAAAAGGGTGATATGCATAAAGGAAGTGAATTACAGGATATGAAACAAAAATACAAGAAACAAGACGATAACTATAATGGAAATGAACCGCATGGATATGCAAAAGATTGTGCAACACCTAGAAATTTCTTTGAATGAAAAAAAGGAAAAAAGAAAAAGAAAAAGAAAAGAGCAGAAAATAAACCTGGTTAAGGTGATTGACCTCGACTCGTGCTTCATCACCATTCGGCATATCATCTTCAGCCTCTGCGCCAGGAACCACAAGGGCTGCATCATCATCCCATTCCTCCTCAACAAAAGGGGCATATCTGTCCCCATTTGGCGGTCCCAAACCACTCTTCTGAAAGATTCTACAGAGCACAAACGCATCCTTTTCCCACACAAAACGACAAAGAGGAATTTCTTTTACGATCCATAGCTTTCAACAAAGAAAAAGAAATATGCACCAACTTTAAATTTTAACATAACCACCCAAACCTGTGCTACTCTAGCCCTTTCTAATTCTGCATCGCAAAGCCTGTATTCGTGCATTACCCAATTTGTTCTCTTGCCATCAGGCGCTCGTCCGCTGTGGAAAACAAGGGTCTTCTTCATTCCAATGGTTTGGTTTTTATGGTGCACAGGACGATCCTTTCCAGTTGCTTTCCAATACCCTTTGCCAGTGGCACGATTCAGCCGAGACCCATTGCCGTATTTTCTGTCCACAGGGCTGAAAAAGTACCATTCTAGATCTCTGGTCTTCAGGGATGCATAATCTTCAAAGCAAAAATCACGACATAAGACTATTCATTAGAAAGATCAAAAATGAATTTCGTATAGATAAAGAGAAATCATGGAAAAAGCAGAATTTGCTGTAAAGTGTAAACACAGGAGAATCTAATGACAAGCTAAGAACTTAGTATACAAAATTTGAATTCATATTAATACAAAAGATACTCAAAGTTAACTCTTGGATCCCCAATTCGCACACCCGTACATGCATAACTATGAATACAGGCATTCATACATATATATATATATATATATTTCTGTCTATATGTCCCTTTTTCCACTCCCACTAATTTCTCATTTTTATCATATGCAAGTTCTGAAAATTTCATCTTTAGCCTAACTTCATTTTTTATTATCTCATACTCATCATTAGCTCATCCAATCGCAAAATACATACATATGCACAAGTAATATACATTATTGAAATTGTAAATAAATTGTAGACCCAAAATAATCATAAAAGACATAATTAAAAGAAATTATGTATCCACAAAGAACTAAAAATATGCTCCTGATTAAAAAAACACATAGCTAACCAAAAATAAATAAATATTATCCGACCAAATAAAATCAGCAAAAAATATATAAAATGCATCTTGCTAATTTTCATATATATATGGGCAAATTTACGTACGAATATAAGTACCAGCAAGTTCACAGGGCTCAGATTTGTAGACATCGATTTCAGTGACAGCTTGAAATTTAAAGGGCTTCCCACATGCCTTCCTCCTTAGATAGTACCTCACCAATTCCTCATCCGTCGGATGAAACCTGAAACCCGGTGCCAAAGAAGTTGGGGGCGGAGACGCCGGTGTTGCACCCGCTGCCACCTCTTGTCCCATCTCGACTTCCAGATATAATATTACCCCTCCAAAAAAGAAGAAGCTGAAAACCAAAAATTCTAGGGAGTTTGGTGCTACCGGAAAAAAATATCAGACTCAAAACTCAACAGATAAATTAAAATCCAGATGAGTACAAAGTAAAAATACTAAGTTATAATGGTGGGTTTGACAGAAAGCTTTAAAATGAAGATAGATTAAAAGGCAAGCAAAGTTTTACAGAAATCAATTCGATGGGATTTTGGGATTGGCTTGAGCGAAATGTGTGTGGTGTGTGGTGTGGATGCTTGCTTGACACGGAAATCGAAAATCAAAGAAGAGAAAAAGGGTGTCTTTGTGTTGCTGTTTCTCATTGCTTTGTTGTTTTCTAGATAATTTTTGTTCACTTTTACAAGAAATCTCCTACCCCCATCTCTCTCTATCAAGATTTGTACCATTAGTCCCCAAATTTGTTGTCTCCGTGGCAAGTGATCCCTAACCTTTAAATTTACGTCGAAAATCCTAATACTAGCCATTATATTCGTTGACATTTATTTTATTATTCTTATTTGGACAATGAATTAAACAAAAATAAATTTCATATCCAACTCCTCCAAGTCACTTGGTCACCAGTAGACTGATAGGTTGATATTAGATGATTATTATAAGGATTTTGAATTTTGTCGTTATTGAAAATTGCTTGATTCATAATAATCATATTTTTATGTTGTGCTATCTGATCTTTACTTTCAATTCGATATTTTTTGCAAAAAAACGACATATTTTGTTTATTATTAGTATTGTCTAAATCATCTGTCCGATACTAGATGTAACCTTTTATGGTTCAAAATGTAAAATATTTATAATTCTCTAGTAGTTAAAGATCGAGATATTGTTAATTAAGAAATTAATGTGACTTTGAAGTACAACAATTATTAAAATAATTGAGTTAGAGTTGTAACAATGAATATTATAGATGGTCTAATGAGAGTAGTGGCAGTGATTGACACAAGCTCCTCAAAGTGTCTCGATCGATGGAGCAACTCTGTAACAAATTTTCAAAGGTTTTTTGGGATTAAATAAAGTTATTTATAGTTTATTATAGATCACGAAAAATGATGATATTAATGTTTGGAGTTGTTCCTTTTAGTAAGGCTGCAACTTGACTATTTTGCTAATTAAATTTTAGTAACAATCATAATTACCAACAAAATGATTTGGCTACGTTATACTTACTAATAATCAAAAGTTTCAAATTGAATCAGTCAACATGTCAAAATTAGGTCCCTATTTTAAGTGAAACCCCGCAATTTTCATCGGTTTGATCGCAGACCAGTCCAAATATGTCACCGGATCGGTCCATGATCCAATTTATATAAAATCTAGTCTTAATGACTGGTCATGGCAATTTTTAGAAAAGGGAAAAAAGAGCTAATCCGTTTCCAACTATCAGTTTTCGAAAGTGCTCTCTAATAAGTAATATGAAGCTAGATTTTATTTTTCAACTCGTATTGGTATCTATAATTTAAAGCATAACGTATTTTCAAAAGAATCCGGTGAAGATCTTGACATTTTTTTATCATTGAATTTGATGGTACAATTATAACAAAATAATAGGGATCAAGTTGCCACTAGTACAATTTTGAGGATTAATAGTGAAATTTGGCTATACAAGTGCCGATAACGACTGCCATTATTTATTTATTTTGAATCAAAGTGCTCAACTATGTACGTTTGGTACTTAGTTGTGTATAGTTGTTGAGCTAGTCAATTGCCACTTACTTTACACCTCTAATAATAACAAATTTTAATAATTAGTGGACGTAAGTACATTATAAATGAAATTTTATAGTTCACGCATTATTTATTTCTTACATTTATCTATTAGTACGTCACACAAAAAACACGACTAGTCCAACGCATTCATTTAGATAATTTTTTGTTGTTACAAAGATAGAGGAGAACTCAAAAAATAAATTTGTACATGACTTAGTATCACGTGTGACATGTTGTATGTTAAAAATAATATATAATTGATGAATAATCTTTTTTATTTTCTTAAATTTTTAAATAGTCATTCTCTTTGGTAGGGTCCACAACTAGAGTATAAACCCCCGTTTGGCAATCGGTTTTTTAAAATTTTTTAATTCTCATACTCATTTTCAATCTATTACACATAAATTCAAAATATTTTCCTACTTTTTAATCACGTATTCTCTAAAAAATCATTATTCAAAAACTCCATTTTCTTAAAATTATGGCTATAAGTAGTGGCTAAAACGCGAGGTTAATTTTTATTTTTTTTATGGCATTTCACGTCGGACATATTTTATAAACAACGCAAATAATATAGTCCATGTTTGACTCTCATTTTCTAAAAATTATTTTCCTCAAACTCATTTTCAATCACATATATATTCATGATATTCCCAACTTTTATACAATAAAGATCAAAAGTTGATAAAATGTGTCATTGAAAAGTGGATAAAAATTGTGAGTCTCATGAAAAGGTGATTAAAATTAATAGATTTTTATCAAATGTTAAAGCTACACGAAATGGGCTAATAAGATCAAACATCATTAATTTACAGTGGAATTGTAATTTTTGGCCCAAAAAAAATGGTAGAAGAACGAACATAATTTACAAAAGATATTTAAGTGTGCCATAATTCATCATTAAGGGATTAAATTATTCATACTTTTTATTATTTGGGTAAAGATTAGTTTTAATTTATCAATTAATTTAAGCGTTAACTAAGCAATCAACCTAGAAAAGTGACATAAAATGTCAAAAATATAAAAATGATAAAAATAAAAAACTGTGGATTGAAGAAGTGGTACAAGTAAAGCAATTCATTGCCCGTTCGTTAAGAAACCTCTACTCCCTTCTTCAAATAAATGCATTAGTTGATTCACGTGCCACTAATTAACTTTAATTATAAAAAGTTTGACCTCGATTTCGAGAATTCCTTTCCGTTGGTTATGTGCATGTAGCTCAAATCGACGTTCTATTGTTCCTTTAATACATTTTTAATATATCATTAAATTCGAGATTGATTACTAGTACTTTTACGTCACCCCGTTCAAAAAATTCGACGAACACGTTATCTGTTTTATGCGAATTAAATTAATAAACTCGAAGCGATAAACTTTATCATTTACATTTTTTCAAGCGTGCAAATTAAGAAATGCATGAATCTGAACTATACTTTAGATATCACGAATAAATTAAAGTTTTGATGGTCCAAGCTGAAAGTTCTACTTCATTTTTTTTCTTTTTTTTATGCCTTTTCAATCACACGTATAACTTGGGAAGACAAAGGGAAAATACTAACGACAATTTATAGATCATTTTAAGGTTGTATAATTAATTTAAATAAGATTATCAAAAGTGTTAAGCACACGAACTAATCCCGATCCTTGATAAAATTGCAGGTCGACTACGTAAATTATTTTACGAGATATTCTTTTGTAACTTCTTAATGGTCATATTTGCTGTGATAAACTTCTAACGATCTAGTGTTTGTTTGATTTGTGAAAAATCAGATCTACGGTGGAGTTCATAAATTTGATGAAATGTATGACTTTAAAATGGTAAAAGTTGTGGATGTCATAAAATATTCGATTAAACTAATGATTTATTTTAACTTTTTTTTTAGTTAAATCAAACCTAAGCTGAGTGTAATTCTAAAAGTTGAAAGGATGAAGTGATGAAAACAAATACAAAAACTTAATTAGTGCTTTCGTATTATCATGTTTAGCTTTTGTTTGGTGGAGATTAAAATCAGAGTTTTAACAATTTTTGATAAAAATAATGAAATATATGATTGAAAAGTTATGCATCCTATAAAATACATGATTTAATTTAATTATTAATTTTGATTATAATTTCTATCAAATATAGGCTAATTTGATTGTAAACAAAATTTAAATTGATAGCTAGTGTACTTTGTGGATAAGTACAGTGTACGTGTGATGATATTCAAATGTAAGTGGTTGGAATAAATCAGCATCTTGATCAATGTTTCAAAAAGTGACGCAATTGTCTTATTTTGCACCCCACTTACTTACTTATTATTAATTTTTTTTTTTTTTCAAATGCGTGTAAGATAATAGAGTTAACTGTTTCGTTGGTTATTGGATTTGTGCATACGTCACGCTTCACTAATTGGACTTTAAAATATTTTGGCCAACTTTCTCCAGTGAGATTTGGCTGCATGGCTTAACACCTCGAACCCAATTCAATCAAACCCAAACTCAAATCCAAACTCGAATCAACCAAATTGAACAAGTCCCTATTTGGTACACATTAGAATTTTTATTCTCATTCTACTACTTATTTTCAAATACACATTCTTCAATAAAACAATATTTTTCATCACATCAATAACTTTTCATTATTTTTCAACCACGCATTCTCCATTAATCAATTATTTCAGAATACATTTTTCAAAAATAATGTGACTCAAACACACGCTAAAACTCAAATCTTTCCAAAACCAACAACTTGAACTCAGAATTAACCCAAATTCAAACTCAAGAACCCAAATATCTATTACCCAATCGAAACTTAGACCTAACCCAAACTCAAATCAAAACACAAACACCTGGATTAAACCCAACCCCGATTCTAATTCAAGAACCCAATTCTCTGCAAACCTCCAAACTAAAACCGAAACTCAAAGCTAATCCATTGCAAATCAAATCAAGCCCAAAATCAGACCTAAGAATCCAAACCCAACACAAACTCAAATCCATTCCCAACCATAACTCAAATTGAACAACCCAAACCTCTTCAAACCCAACCCAAGCTCAAATTAAAGAACTTAAAATTCTCTAAACCCGGCCCATACATGTACTATTGATAGGGATGGAAACAAACCCACGCCCCAACCCCGTTACGAAAATTTGGATGGGGATAAGGAACAAGGTGCTTTTTAAAAATTTTTGAGCTCACTTCGAATCTTTTTATTTTATTTTAATGTTTTTAATCTTAATTTTATTTAAAACCCAAAAATAATATTAAAAAAAGGTAAACGGAACAACGAAAATATTTTCGTCTGCAACTCTCCTGCCCCATCATTGCCTCGTTCCCAAAAATTCCCGACGGAACGGGGGACGAGGAGGCCACTCCAAATCTTTCTTCATTTTATTGAATCTGATATAATTAGGTGAAATTTATTTATGTAAGATGATAACGAACAAAATATTTATTTAAATAGAAATCAAGTTTGACGATTCTCATACCCAAGAGCTAGATCCTACAAATATTATTTTACTAACTCATCCCAAACTCAAACTCAAGAATAAATGCTCACATCTTCTATTTTCTATCCATATTTTTTTTTTCGAAAATCTAAATGCACCTAAATTTCTACACAAAAAACTGATACATTAGAAGTATGAAAGGACTATACAAAGTGTCTAACATAAATTGAGCATGCTACATATTTATCTGTCTTATCAAATATTTTAAAAAAGTGATAGTCGATGGTTACATTACAATTTTTCTTATTGATGGATAATATTTTAAACATTAAACCTAAGATTGTTATGAGTCTTATGACTATGATTGATTATAATTTTAGAATTCATTACTAAACGAAACTAAATCTAATTGATTTAAATCGAGTATTCGATTTTGTACCCTTTTTTTTGAAGTCCATGAATTGCCGCAATAAAATTGTTTTTATGTTTGTCTTTTGTGTTTGAAGTAAACATCATTTTCGTAATAATCAGTGTACCAACCTAAAATCTATGTAGAATCACAGCTGGGGTTCTCAATCTATTGGGAATATTGCCAGTATGTCCTTAAGGTATTTTTAACTGCTGCAGTCCTCA
>CAIGRL010105300.1:0-16222 GCA_903798325.1 Fraxinus xanthoxyloides
AAATTTAACCCTATTTTAAATTGCGAGTATGTGCCTAAAATTATATAATTTGCAACCCATGCGCTGCCCCCACAACTTCCAAAATTGAAAACCCTAAAAATAATGCCCATTTTCCTTCTTCAGACGGCGCCGCCAAAGCCGGAGCCGCTGCCTGAGTGTGGCGACCCTCGCTGGCCAGCAGCACACACTGCTATAATAGTACCAGCTGTGATGTCGCTGCACAGCGACATTGTATGCTCCCGCCGCAGTGGATGGCGACTGCCACAATTTTTTTTTTTTGAAATTGATATCTGATTTCAACAGATCTGAAAATTCTTAATTTTAAAAATCCGAATTTTGGAAGAAAATCCTCAATATTATACCAAAATTCATACAATAGCATGCTTAATTCCATAAAATAACATGAAGATCAAATAACTCATAAATTTAGAATTTTAAAAACTTCAATTTCTCAAGAATTCAACCATGGAGTGACTCTGATACCACTTGATAGAATTGTAAAAATGAATTATTATTAATAGATCACACTATCTAATTATTATGGTAATTGTGGGATCTCCTCTTACTCAATCACATGGCTAAATATATTTACAAACAAAAAGAAAAAAACATCAAATTTTTTTAACACGTATTCACATCCTCAAAAAACATAAAAGAAGATATTTGAAATCCTCAAAGGACGTAAACTTTTGGCCTTGTTGCATGAGAGGATTAGTATCTTGCAGTATATCTGTTGAACAAGGCTAGAGAAGTGCTTGTATCCTGTTCAAGATTAAGAAACTTTGCTTTGATCATGGCTTTTGTCTTGCCACTGATAGCCCAGCCCTACCCGTCGATGCAAATACTTGTATCAGTTTGGGCAGTGCTCATCCATGTCTCGACATTGCTTGCATGCCAAGGAAACTCACCCCCACCATTTTCTATCTTTTCTATTTTTTTCATACAATTTGTGAGATGATCCACCCCATCATTTATCTGATCCAGGCAGTCTTTCACTGTTTGATAGTCTTTGGCCTTTGTTTGTTTGAGTTGTTTTGCCACTTCTGTTACATATGCTCGTGTGGACTGCCCGCGAAAGGCTAACCTTAAGAGCAATATGGGCTAATTGCTCATGAGTTTGTGTTGTCGTAAAATTAGTAACGTAGTTGGAAAGACGACCCAAAGTTCAGGATATAGCGTGACTCGGCACTGGGATTCGAGAAATGCCCTAGCATGATAGCGCCTACGAATAGCCAGATATTTTGCCCTGGCAATTGAGAAATGAGGAGAAGAAGTATGAAAGAAAGCCAAATTTGTGCTTGTGATTAAAAGATGAATTTATTATATAATTTTGTGATTTGAGTACAAAATGAAGTAGGTCTTGTGTGGTTTATATAGGGAGTGATTGTCACAAAGTTTAAGTATTAGACATCTCTACTTTAGACTAACGTGTAATACTAGGTTTAATTATAATATTTTGAGCATGTCATGTGTTAGCAAATTCCGAGAACTAGGTGCATGGTCGGTTTTGGGTTTATCTAAAAGTAAATAAAATTCCTTGGTTCTTGTTTGAGTGATTACAAAAAAATTTATAACAAAAGGTCATTCTCGAGTGATTTCGTCAAGAAACTTTTAAGACAAAAGTATTAATCGTCAGAGAAGTGAAACTTCTTGAAATTTTATGGGATCTTTTTTTCAGTTAAATTTGACACAATGTCGAGTAATTTCTGAGAGTGAACATAAGTTGATAGTTTCTCTCTTCGTCAATTGATATGGAACGTGTCAATCCCACGATGTGAAATATTACAATGTGATAAAAGATCAATTAAAATTTTAGAATGAAAATAATCTAATTCCACTTCAGAAAAACTCAAATTCACTCCATGACATGTGATTTAGAAACTAGTCACATGAGAAACATAATTCAAAATCTTTCACGTGTAGTCATCTCAAATCTCACACAAGCGGTCCAAATTCACTCACAAGATCACGATGTGTGTTGTGCAGATTGTACATGAAGAAAATTATACTCAATACTCCACATTGAACCGAACCAAGTAATGGAAATAACAATATAGAACAGATGAATGCAAGCTTGGTCACAAATGCTACGTTTAAGAACACCAGGAAATGTCTCGAGCAAAAAAAACATTTATTTGTTGTTATTTATTTATTATTATTATTATATTTTTTTTTTTGTAAAATAAGGAAAGTCAATACCTAAAGAAAGTAAAAGCACAAAATAAAATAAAAATGAAACAAAAATACGTGGGATGCATGCAAGAATGAATGGACTCAATGAACTACACATGCATGTACCTAAGAACCGAATCAAGGCGAAATATTGATGTTCTTACCTTTAAGAGCATGATCAATCTCACGACCTTCCAGGTCACTCTTTTTGACCCACACCTTATTAGAAGTGGAAGTGATTTTAGTCAATCGAGTCATCATCTCAGTTAAATGGCTAACTTGATTAGCGAGAAAGTTAACCTTACTAGAGAAATCCTAACTTTTACTTCTAGTCACGAGTTTACGACATCTAGGTCTTGTGTGTCCCAGAGCACCACAATGGTGACAAGTGGGAATGATATTATNCCTAAGAACCTAATCAAGGCGAAATATTGATGTTCTTACCTTTAAGAGCTTGATCAATCTCACGACCTTCCAGGTCACTCTTTTTGACCCACACCTTATTAGAAGTGGAAGTGATTTTAGTCAATCGAGTCATCATCTCAGTTAAATGGCTAACTTGATTAGCGAGAAAGTTAACCTTACTAGAGAAATCCTAACTTTTACTTCTAGTCACGAGTTTACGACATCTAGGTCTTGTGTGTCCCAGAGCACCACAATGGTGACAAGTGGGAATGATATTATGTTCAAACCTACTCGGAGGTTGTTGCCGATATGTAGGACGATTGACTCTACATTGTTGAATAGGTCTCAATCCTAAAACATATTTGACATTTGGTTTAGGATAAAAAAACGTGGTCTTGGATGTACTAACAATAGTATTACCATAATGAACATAACCCAGACTATGTCTATTTCCAACAGACTTGTTAATCCCCAACATATTATAAAGCTTTTGCGAACCACTTAAGAATGATTGGAGTTGAGTGTCAGATTTTTCAAGATCACCTGTTAAGGATTTAACTTTTGCTTCCAAGTTTTCATTAACAAGTTTCAACTCACTTAAGTTTTTGGTAGAGTACTGAAGGTCACCAATGAGTTTTTTTCTCTCTTTCAAGACCATTAAACTTTTTTAACATAACTTTATTGACTTTCTTAATTTTAAGACTCTCCTCAAATAGTTCACGATTATATTCATGAATATCATGTTCATCCTCAGACTCTTTCTCGAATTTTTTACTCTATTCATCACTTTCAACCTTATCAATCTCCTTATCATATTAAATGGTAGCTATTGATGTGAAGGCCATGAAATTTTGTTCATCCTCACCACCGGATGTATCACTATGAGCACCCGAATTCGATTTATCATCACTCAAGGTCAATGCTAATGTCTTATGTCTTTCTTTATTCAAACTCTTTTTCAAATTAGGACATTCATTCCTATAGTGATCGCAACCCTGACACTCATGGCATCAAACATATTAATTTTTCTTAATGGGAGTCCTAGAGATATTTTTCCATGCTTACCTCTCACAAATTTACTAGGGAATTTAGTTTTTCGTTTTTGAGGCTTTATCTTATTCCTCGTTACTTTCTGAATTTCTTTAACGAAATAAGCTATTTCATCGTCCATAAGCATCTCAGCATTAGTAACCTCACTCTCTTGTTCTCTAATGATATTCATGGCTATAGATTTAACCTTTTTAGGTTGAAAAATAGCGAGTTCATAAGCTTGAAGGGATCCTACGAGTTCTTCAATTTTTACAGTATCTAAGTCATTACTTTTTTCAATTGCGGTAACTTTAGGACTAAACCTTTCAGGTAGAGATCTAAGAACTTTTCTAACGATCTTGGACTCAGTGATCTTTTTACCTAGGTTATAACTCGAATTGACTATATCATTAAACTTAGCATAAAAATCATCAAACGATTCATCATTTGTCATTCTAATTTCTTTAAACCTAGAGGTCAACATTTGTAGTTTAGAATTTTTTATAGTTTTAGTTTCCTCGTGTGTGATTTCTAAAATGTCCCTAACTTCTTCAGCATTTTCACACATCGGAACTCTCCTAAACTCCTCAGCAGACACAGCCATGAACAAGGCATGAAGGCCAACTAAATCATCCTTATACTAGAGTGAAATATCAGCATGTGTAACTAAACCAGCAACAATAGTTGAAGGTGGAGTTCACCTAGTTTGAACGCTAATCCAAATATGTTCATCCAAAACTTTAAGGAAAACTATCATTCGAACTTTCCAATAAACCTAATTGATTCCGTAAAAAATGGAAGCATGGATTCATCTAGAATTAATAAAGGGTCAAGAATCGAAATAAGACTCTTATACCAATTGAAAATACGTAGTTCCACCCAAAATACACCTAGAGGGGGTGAATAAGTGTAAATACGGAATTTATTAATTGTAATTAACTAGCAACAAGTTACTATTTAATAATCTCTAGATGGTTAAGCAAACAGTTCAATTATCCTATGTTTGAATATCGCAGAATATTAAAACAGTAAAGAAAGCTTATATAACGCACGGTATGATCATGGAGAAATCCCAACTAGGTAAAAACTCCAGGTACTTTACCAGTTAACAATCCACTGTAAACGATATTAAACTTATAGACTACCACACTAGACGACGACACGTACTATCTGATCTCCTAACTACAATTCCAATAGCTTTCCTGGATTCTGTGCTCATGCACCAACTCTCAACTGCAATTTTCAAAGTTCTCCTGGATTGCACTCTCCCACAACAACTCTTAACTTTGTAGAATCGTCAATCTCATATGGATTCACGAAGAACACTGCGTTTTTCAATGATTGAAACTCCAGTCACCTTTCCTTGATCTTTAGGAATTCTAACATATATGGAGAAAGTAGCGGTTTGGTATTTGGATTTAAGATCTGATGTTTTTCACACTGCCAAAAACAATTCACTTTAAAGAATGAAGGTTGAAATCTTCATAGGATGAAAAGAATATGAAACCAATGGGTTTTCTCAATAAACAACCTTAGAAATCATGTTATGTGACGTTTAGATATTTATAGGTATGTTAGGGAATGAATGGGCCGTGCAAAATGCCTTTAAAAATGAATTAAAAAATTCTAAAAAAACACTGTCACTTGAGCGAAGGGTGAGTGACAACAGAGCAACATGTTGTCGTTCGAGCGAAAGTCTAGCGATGAAGGTTCTGTTTCTGGCATTCTAGCCAAGTTTTGGCGATAGTCTAGTGAAACTTCGCGCCGTTTTTCCTTCTTTTCCATTCTCGAACCCTAGACCTAAAATGTCACAACTTATACCAATTGCACATTGCTCCTTGACTTTTTACAACTTATCAACTATAGTCCTTTTTGTTCACAGAATAGCCAATTACATTAAATACCTAACAAATTTTCAAAACGAGAAACTCGAAACCTACACTGAAATTCAAGAAGAATTGAGAGATGTCCAACAAAAGACAAATTTTAATATTTTATTTATAAGTAGATGAATCATAAATAAAATTTAAAATTTATTCATCATAAAATAGAATCCCTTCCCTTCAATTTAAAATTTAGAGTACACCGACTAACACTGTGACTTTTGACAAGTGCAATTTTACATTTATTTGAACTTTCAAAAGTCGATGTTTGTGAGTCACTTTGATTGAATTGTTACTTAATTGTGGTTAAATGTTGATTGTTATCGATGTTGGATGGAAGATGAGGAAAATAAATGAAAATCGATTGAATATGACTAAAGAAGAACAATTGTGAAAGTTCGGACACTAAATTGAAAATCTTCAAAACTTGAGACAAACCAAGGATGGATGGTGTGGATCAAATTGGAAAGAATTGGAACTTGATGGACTGATAGACAAGAAAAGAGGCGACTAGAGCTGAACTGAAGAAGGAATTTAGGTCCAAATAACAAGAAGTAAAAAGGAAGATATTGCAATCACAAGGATCCTTCTATGCAATCGCAAGGTAGGTGAAAAGGATTTCAACAACACCAAAGACAAACCCATGCAATCGGAGTAGAAGGTACCATGTGATTGCATGGTAGTCCTTGACATGGTCAAGAATTTTTTTTCCTAATTTGACTCAACCTCTATATGAAATACAATTTAGGGCTGAAAAAAGAGTCATCATTCATTTGAGAGGAAACAAGAAGCTAAGACAAGAATACACAATCATATATACAAATTGAATATTCTTTCTTGGATTTTGGACGACGAAAAAGGAAGATACGCAAAGATTGTTCAAGAATCATTGAACAAATTCAATAGTTCAAGACTTTATTTTTTCTTTCTACAATTAATATTTGGGCGATATCTTAATATTCTATCATGTATTTTGTAACTTTATGATGCCCATCTAAACTTCTAATCATTGGGATGTCGATGAACCTAAAATTATGACATTTTAATTCATTTTCAAGACTTTGACATTTAATGATCGTTTAACTTAAATGATTTTTATGAGTTTAATGCTTTTGATTAATTGATATTTAGTTGAATTGATTAGCGATTCTTATTTTTTTTTCGAGAGAATGAATAATGATTATAACACGTGATTACGATAATCGTAGAGTTCGATAGATGATAGATATATACATGTATATTGTTCGTGTGAAACCCACAAGAGTACGATATCGTTGTACAAATAATAGAAATAGTGAGTTTCGAGATTATCATTCCCACTAGTAACAAGGTTTAAAATGTAGTTCAATAGTTAATATAAAATTCGAGTGAGTAGTGACAACAAAAGAGTGATTTGGAACCATTTATACTACTTATAATCTATATTAACAAAGCAAGTAAATTGTGGTTTTATCGAATGTGAACACTTGCATTGGATTCCTGATTCCCCCTATTTTCATCTATTTCAATTATCAATTAATAATATAGTTATTCTCATGCATTTTTTACAACCGATACCGCTAATATGTTAAATGCTCTTTTCAAGATACACCAACTTATGATTAACAGGACTCGATTCTATTCCTAATTAGAATTCATATGAAAATCATATATTTAGTTTATGTTATCTATATAATTGCACATATTATGAATATTAGTCCTAATACCTATTGCCCATGTGTTGACTTTACCTTATTATCTGCACTACAATAAGTAACTAACTACTCAATTGATCACCAACAATTAAATAGTGTAATGGGAATGGAAAATCAATCAATAAATACATAAATTAAAGTTTTAAGTTGAAATAAACAAAAATAAGGTTTCTCAATTATCCAATACAATACAAAAAATTAGCTAATCATGCTAAATATTGAATTAACAAGAAAATATAGAAAAAAATCACCCGAATCAAGAAAAAGATGGAAGAAAAAGAAGAAATTCACTCTATTGAATAATATAGACTTTGGTTGAATAATCTTCAAGCATCTTGAGTAATTCGCCTTTGTTTGATGATCAAGCATCGTTCTTTGTCACCAGAATATATAGAATATAGAGATTTTTTAGGTCTATGGAGGTTGGAGACATTATGGACGTATTAGGTCTTATATAGAGTGCCAAAATAAGGTGGAACAAAATATGGAAAGAAATCTCTTCTTAGGAATGAACCATGCCATGCATACACACGGCTCAATTTGAGTGTACACCTAGTTCATTTAATTTAGCTCTAGTCAACCCAATTAGAGATGCCAAAAAAATTCGTTCAATCTGATACCCATAGGGCCACACCCCATTACCCTTCAAACCAGGTAAACGGGGCTGGGACGCGGGTATGTAACAGGTACAGAAAACATAGTCTTCGTCCCGTTTAAACTTAATTTGAAATTTTTTATGAAACAAAAATTGATTTATCATTATTTTTAAAAATAATATAAGTTGTCTTAACAAATTGGAAAAAATAATAATAATATTTACTAACTAAAGATATAAAAAAAAATAAAAGCAAAAAATAATATAAATAAAAATAAAAATAAATGGGACGATAAAATGGGGCAAGTTCCCGCCCCGATCCCGCATCGAACCTGTCTTATCATGTCCCACTTTGATCGGGTATAAGAATATTGTAAGGTGACATAAATGCTCAATGAGACGGGAGCGAGAATGGTTGACCTGTCCTATTTCCATTCCTAACCCAAATAAGGTTTGAGTGTACACATGGATTGCTGATCTATGGTTTTACCTTTTGGACCAAATTGTATATTGGTCCTTGAACTTTCCCATGTGTGTATTTGATAATTCTAAACATTTTTTTTATTCCGTTGACTTCTCTTTACCTTCACTTGACCTTTCATTCTTGAATTACCGTCTCGCAATCCTATACAACTATTTGAATATTGCACTTTAGTCCCCGTAGTTTGTATTTCGTCCATTTTTCACTATTCTTGCATTCTTTTATCCAATTCTTCATTAAATATCGAGTTTTACCTACAAAATACAATATAACACAAGTTAGGACTAATTTTATCCAAAGAAAAGTAAAATATCATTATTTAGGACCTCAAACAAGTGTAGAAACTACACTTATCAAACCCCTAAACTTGAATCTTTGTTTGCCCTCAGACAAAAGTATAACCCAACTTTACAACAAACACAATTATGCAAGAGTATTTAGCCAGCTAACCGACAATTTTTTTCTCAAAATTGAAATCATGACATTAAATCTAAGTACAACTTCCAAATCACAATACATAAATCAAAGTTCACTTTTCCAATGCCAAATCGACTTGTGTGTTAAGAATTAAGCATAGCATCATGAATTCACAAATTATTTTATTCTCAATCATGAACGGTCAAATATATCTATCATCACTCGTAAGATTCACACACTCCAAACTTATTCTCTTTGCTCATTTCAAATGTGTGAACAAAAGTATAATTTTATATTATCCTCACCTCTTTGGCTTAAGTAAATCTTACCAGTTGCAATTCAACATCTCAATAAATAAGGATTCTCCATCAATTTTGATTGTTTCAATTTTTAGGACTTAATTAGGCTAATAATCCCTTATCAAAAGTCGAATTTTCCTAAATAAGTCTTTAAGACTCAACCAAAGCATTTTGTACGTCTTCTGTTTCATGCACCTACTTTTTCTAATTTTCTATATTTTTCCCCAATTTTTATTTTAATACTTTTTATCTTTATTTGTAACATTTTCTCCTATTAACTTTTTCAATGATTGATGTAATAATCTTTAAGCCAATTACTCTCAAGTTAATTGACTTTAAGACAACATATTTCAATACCCTTATCAAGCTTAATAACTCGAGTCATAAATGTTATGAAAAGAGATTTTTAAATAAATTGTGTTTTTTATACCTTGATTAATTCAATGCACCCTCATTAAACACCTATTCAAGTAAACCGACCTCTAAGTGAAGACCTTCGCCCAATTTCATCCTATTAACTTTAAACAATGCACACAAGATTTTTAATTTCATACATTGAATTCCCATTTATCTCAACATATTCCCACAATAGTGAAATCCTCCAAAATTATTCCAAATTTAGTCTAAGAAAGTAAAATATAGTGGCTTTGAGTTTAGCATCTATGATCCACTATTTCAACATATCCAATCATGAAATCAAATCATTCCTACACAATGTTTAATTTAATTCATGTTCTCAATATATATCAAACTTTACATGGAAAAGCAAAAATTAACGAAGTATACAATCTATTCACCATTCATAGATTAGTTCATAATTTAATTTAATCCTCATTGCTAGCCGCTAACTTATGCAAGTACACGAAAAGAAAATATTTTTGGAATTTTTCAAAATTTTCAATTTTTTTTGTCTTTTTTATATATCTTAAAGTAATAAAAGCACACAAAAACAAAAGAAAACTCATGTTTTCCACCTCCAAACTTAAACTAGACATTTCCTAAGTCCTCAATAAATGGGTGGGGAAGAAAATACTCTTCTGATATGACGTAAAGTCAAATGGCTAGCTTGTCATATTGCTTCCATTGCCTCTTTGGTCAATATTGGTTCAAATGGTCTGCTACGTCATGTTCCTGCATAAAGCTTTCAAATAAAGTATTAAGACTCAAAAACCTGAAACAAGTGTTATTTAGCTCAAACATCTAGTAAACCAACAAATGTTTAAAAGACCTAAGGGGAAACAAGAAGAGGATGATGATTTCCTAACTAAAACTAATAATTAATTTAAATTATCCTATTACTAGAAATAATAATAAATAAAAGGGAAGAAAGATTGAGTTACTTCCCAATAAATGCTTTGTTTAAATTCCTTAACTTGATTTTATTGTTTCGGCACCATGGAATTCTAAAGAATGCTTTTGACGTCTTGCTCAATTTGCCTCTTTTGACTTTGCTCCACTTTTTGTTGCTTCTACCAATTTTAACACTACCCTCTTCAATGTGATATCACTTGTCTATCTCATTCGATTCAAATTCAACTATGTGGACTTCTTCCTCCTCTTCAAGCTTAATTACAAATTTAATGATAGGGCAATCAATGAAGTCGACAAAATGTAGGTTAATGTCTTTTACATTAATTGCCTCATCTTCATTTTGTTCATTTGTAATTGATCTTTCATCATCTTTGTGCTCGTCTTCCATAATTGATATCTTCTCTGGTTGAATGGGCAGTTCACAATCTAAATCCACGAACAATGTGAACTCTTTTCTTTCAAACTTTTCGAGTGTATTGTATCCATACCTTTTAAATTCATCCCAGAATATGCCATCTCCCACACACAGTTTGTTTTCATCCAATTTGGTAAGATCAATGTAGTATTTTGCAAGTACCTCCTTGTTCAATATGGAATGACCAAATCCCACAAGTGTGTCGGAAGGGATACACTCGCTCATAGGCATGTAGCATTCAATAGATGTGTCAATTGCTAGTATCCGGCATCTTAAATATTGTTTAGACTGCATGAGCTTGAGCAGATATCGTACAATACATGTATTTACGTAATAGCCAGTATAATGCACCCCAGAGCAGAATTTACAATAGATATTTTCTTTCCCGTCGTCCATATTGAGATTATGTTTTGCAAAAATCTTTTTACCATGTCACTGTTAGAATCATAAATGCACTCCTGAATGACACCTAGAAAGAGTAGCAAATAAGAGAGAATAGGGTGGGTAGCAAAAATCAACAAAAAAAAATATAAATAAAATAAAAATCGAATCTAATATAAACTATTAAACTAAAATTAAATCAGTTATTCCCCGACAACAGCTCCAAAAACTTGTCCGCGTAAAACCCGCAACATATGGGGGCAAGAGATCTACCCCACCTTACCCCGATCCCACCTCGAACTTGTAAGGTAACAAAAATATCCGATGGGACGGGGGTGAGAATGACTGACTCGCCTCATTACCATCCCTAACCCAAATAAGATTTGAGTGTACACATGACCTGCAAACCTATGCATACACATGGTTTTGCCTTTTTGGACCAAATTGCATATTGGTCCCTGAACTTTCTCATATGTGTATTTTGATCATTTTCAACAATTTTTTCATCCCGTTGACTTCTCTTGACCTCCAATTGACTCTTGACATTTTTGAATCGCTGTCTTTCAATCTGACACAACTATTGGAATATTGTACTTTAATCCCCAGTTTGGATTTCACAATTTTTTTCGCTATTTTTGCATTATTTTCTCCAATTATTTATCAAACATCGAGTTTTACCTACAAAATGCAATATAACATATATATAGCATTTATCCAAAGAATAGTAAAATATCATCATTTATGATCTCGAATAAGAGTAGAAACTACACTTATCATATACTTTCATGATTTAATTGAATGTTCTAGTTATTAAATGCTTCTTCGCATATTCATGATCTTTCTAGAAATATAATAGGTTCACGTGTGAGGATATATGTAGCAACTCAAGAGAGATTACAAAATAAAATAGAGACATTAATCATCAAGTTGAAAAAATATTGTCAATTTCATGAATTGTTAATTGAAATGGAAATTATATGGAGATTTAAAGTCCTAGTGCTTTACATTATCGAGTTCATGAACACTTCTCAGTAGTTAAATGTTTTACACTTAGTTAATTATAGATATAATTAGTCAACACGAGGTACAAAAGTGCCTCCAAGTCCAAAATTTCTACATTAGACAATCCAACTATGAATGTGCTTGTGATAGGTTGATAACCAAAAAGACAGTGCATGAAGCATATGAAATCTTGAAGGGTTTCACAATCACTAGTTCCTTGTGGCTTTCTAACAAATAAAGTGGAGAGAGAATTGGAAGATTTTAGAGGTTGACACATCAACAACAATTTTCGCTCTTATTACATAATTGACAAAGAAAGTGGAGGGTATCGCTGTTAACCTAGCAGTAAATGCAGTTTAAGTATCATGACCAAACTGCGATTACTATAGAGATAGTCATGCAAGTGTGGATTGTAAAGTACAGAGCTAACTTATTCAAACAATTGATGAAGCAAATTATATGCACAACTTCCAAAGATAGTTATTTTAATGTATAACTTACAATTGAGGTCGGAGAAACCTTCTGAACTTCTTTCAGGGTAATGTATAGAAATCTTAGAATAAACCACCAATTTATTAACTTCCGGAAAAAAGATCTCCGCTAGAATATATTGGTTATATTAACATACACTACATTTCACTTTATGCAAATGACAACTCAATTCATGCAAAAAACTTATGTGAACTTCCATAGTCAAGGGATTTCATCTAAGAGCTTAGAGAATTAGATTGGACAATTCATGAAGGTGATGAAAAAGATATTCGGGTCTCACTTTCCAAAGGAATTCACTCCTATACTTCTTTTCTCTAAATAAAAATCTAGATTTTTGCTCAACGATACCAGTGTTAAAAACGAGTTAAATAAATCACCAATTACCAACATTTGCATCTATTTATTACTTGCTCACCCAAAAATAAAAGAGTTACTAACTGCTCAACCACTTACCCATCCATCTCCCAATTTCAATTTCATCAATTCAATTAGGCAAAAAAGTCCACATGGTGTAAGGAAATCTTACGTGGCCACCGACGCTATTAAAATTTAACAAGTAGATAATAGAGCTTTCTTCCTAAAATTGAAGAATCGTTATTTCCTATCTGCAAAATCCGATTTTCCCCAATCCTTTCTGCAAACCTAATTCATTTTTCACCAAATTGTTTCCTATCCAAAATCAATAAATTTTATCTCTCCGCTCGTCATGGAAAAAAAATTCTTCATCAACAACCTGGAATTTTTGAACACATTTTTTGTCACCGTATCAGAAAGTTGTCCAAAGAGTTCTGGATGGAGAACAATCCAGGAAGACAATTATGAGGATGTAGATATTATGGAAGGCTAGATGCTTGCAATTATTTTTCTTAGGTGGACCCACCTTTTCATCTAAGCTATAAGAGTGTAATAAATGGCCTAATCCACTAGTCGAACAATTTGCAACAGCGAGACTGTATGATCATCAAGATATATCAAGTAGGGTTGGGCTTCCTACTGATTTACAATGCCATCAGCCCTTTTTTGTTTAATGAGTTCGGCTACGAATTGAAGTGAAGACTATGTCATAAATTTATGTCTTTTAGTTGGTATGATGTTGTTTTGATTGAAATTGTAGGACTAGATATGGTGTTTTGAATGTGTAGTTTGTATTTTATTATTGGAGTGTTTGGTCGTTGAATGTTGGTGTTGTAGTTATATTGATGGTGTTGTTTAAGTGCCGATGGTTGTAGAATCGTCAAAAGATGCCATGATATATCCAAATCAACTGCATTTCCCACACTGATGGGACCTTCTACCCCAAGTACTGCTTGATCAGCCAATGTTACAACTTCCCAGACTTGTAGGTAGACAAGCCAGATGTATATTTAGCACCGCCACAAAGACTTATGTCGATGTTAGGCACAAGAATGAAAATTAAATGGTTATCTACTCTTTCAGATATAAGGAATCAATCATTCTTAACCATATAGCAAAATATAAAATTTCATTCAACTATATACTAAGCATAATTTGATTTAAAACATAGTTTTCATATTCATAACCTAAAATTATAGCTATTGAACAACATTAATGTACTATTGAGTTGCTAAATCTTTCTTTATTCTAGGTGGTGCATATGGAACTAATTCTCGAACAACCCTTTTGTTTTTTGTTATGGTTTCCCTCTTATTTCTTTTTTCTCAAATCTTCCACTAATGTTTGAAGAGGAGCTTTCTTTGTTGTTGAAATATCTGACTCACTTTGTGGAGGACCTTAGTTAGAAAATTGTGCAACACTAGTTAAACCAATTGCAGGTGTTGCCATGAATTGAAAATTAGATAGTGGTTCTACTAATTGCACTTCAAATACAATATTCCTCGGTGGCTTCCCAGTCACGAGTTTGTCCTGTAAATATGGTCAAAACAAATCAGTTATGACTTCAAAACCTTATTTGACCAAATTTACTAATTGTAGGATATTGTGATAAATTTGATTATCCTTGCAACTCTTTAAGTGACTTGAGCTTTTCGATTTTTAGGAACTACAACCACATAAGACCATTCATGTCATGAACATATAAACATAGTACATTAGATTATATATTCTACTAGAAATCAAAACAAATAATAAACTCCATATATAAACAAACCTCGTGTGATGCTTCTACCTTTTCATGGTACCTCTTGTTGTAGCCTGTTAAACCACAGACACTACAAGTAAGTGACATGGTACTCTTCTTATTCAACTTTGCTTCAGACCCAAAAGGTGTTATGACATTTTCTTCTTCATGTTTTCGTCTTTTCTTCCCTTGTTAGGAACATAATAATTTGGTGGTTTGACCAAGGGAACATCTGCTCGAGGCAATAATTTTGTCCTATTGATGTGGTTTATAATATTTTCATAACTCATATATGTACTCAATCTATAACACTCATGCACGTACCTCCAGGGCTCATCCCTTCTGTCTACAATAGTAGCAACTATATGAGTACAAGGAATCCTTGATATCTCATTTCTTACACGCACAAGTCTTATTTATATCAACAACAAATTTCCCACTAGAACATTTAACATAAGATCGTGCTCTTTTGGACCAATCCACCTCACATCCCTCGGCTAACTCAACATTTTTCATAAGTTTCCATTGCACTTTAGGACATAAAAGCTCTGTTACTCTTCTCATCTTGTCCTTCCTTGCTCGTATCCTCTTCATGAAACTTATATGCAAATCAATCAACATTGTCAATATGGATTTCTCCATTTCTTCCAACAAAACATTGTTGAGCACTTCACATAAATTGTTCTAAAGTACGTGACTTTTTACCTATGTTAAAAAGTAAGCCTTACTTAATTCACTTGGGTGCTTTATTCTTTAACTAATTAAATGCTGCAGGGCTTTCCTTCTCAATCTCACCCACTAAAAAATCCAAGCACGCATTGTTTTCAATTTTATAACCTTCCATAAGTATTTCTTAAGAATCGGACTCTTAAAATCTATTATAATTAGTGTACATGTGTCTAACACAAAAACAATGTTGTGCTTCGAGTAGAAATTATTTATCATATTCTGTAAACCCTGTCATAAAAGTCCATTCATTGCTGATCACAATTATCAAATTTTCACCTAAACATTGTATAAACCACCTCCGGGTAATATCATTCTTTTTGTCCACTATAGCCCATGCTATTGGGTAGATGCAATCATTAGCACCTAACCACATTGCCACAAGCATTTGCCCTCCAAACGTCTCTTTCAAGAAACATCCATCCAACCCTAGAAAATGCTCGCAACTTATAAAAACCTCTCTTGCAAGCATCTAAAAAAATGTAAATAGCTTGAAACTTAAAGCATGCATAGCAACAATGCATGTAGACCCAAGATTAGTTCTCAAAATTTTCGCAACAAATGACCTAAGCAATTCGAACTGGTGCTTGTCAGATCCTTTTATCGTTACCCTCGCATATCTTCTAGTCTTCCATGTTGTAGCTGTAAGTGTTATGCCCTAGGTCCAATCAACTTGAACATAAATACTTTTAATATATATATATATATAATCGATGCACATTTATGGCAATATCTATTATTTAATTGAATTAATATTCTAACTAATTAAATAATAGAATCCGTACATTCAAGTCTTGGTGATTTGTTAATCACAATGAGTTG
>CAIGRL010105335.1:0-10120 GCA_903798325.1 Fraxinus xanthoxyloides
GAAGATTTCGGTCACAGATTTTGTTTTTATCTGTGATCTAATTGTATTATAGGTTCACCAACAAATCCGAATTGCAGGCCACAAAAAGTTTGATCGTAGCAGGAGAAGATATTTCAGGTAATTGCTTCTAATATTGTGTTCACGAATTGAATGCTCCAATCACGAATTGTTTTTTCTCGTCACGAATTCAATTGAAAAATCCAATGCATGCTACATAAGATCTAATCGTCACTAGAGAATAGATTCCAAGAAAACGCTTCAAATATTTTGGTCACAAAGTGGATGCTCTAGTCATGACATTATTTTTCTCGTCACAAGTTCAGCAAAAACACTAATTTACAGGCAACATAAACTCTGATTGGCATCGGAGAAGATATTCTAAGTAAGTATTCCAAATATTTTGGTTACAAATTGAATGCTCTCATGTTACTGTGCACAAAAACTGAAACTGAAATTAGCCAGACAAATCACATAATACTCATGGATATAATTACATAAACTCTGATTGGCATCAGAGAAGATATTCTAAGTAAGTATTCCAAATATTTTGTTTACAACTTGAATGCTCTCATGTCATTGTGCGCAAAAACTAAAACTGAAATTAGCCAGACAAATCATATAATACTGATGGAATAATTACATAATTTTGTTTAATGACCTGCTGTCTATTTATGTGACTTATACGTATACTGTGGGTAATGAAATATGAAGGAAAAATATGTGAACTATGTTGAATGAAATGTGACCTATGTTTTACCTATTGTGACATGCATATTTGGCTTGTTTGGCATGTATTTTATTATTGTCATTCCTATATTAACTCTGTGAATTGTAATATTTTCATCATGAGGTCAATATTGATATTAATTCTAATCTGCGGAAATGGTATACGTGGACGTATGTTTATTAAAGAGATCATTTAGAGAAGGGAAACTAATAATCAAATGTGGACGTTGTGGAGGACATGGTCACAACTGTAGTAGATGCTCTAGTCTGGTCTCATTAAATCAAAACCACATAGAGAAAAACACCCAGTAATAGGAAATCAACCGATAATACAGTTAGATTATAGATATATCATATTCTTGTAGTTAAAATATTCACTGAAATAACACAGTTGCAATTAAATATGTCCATTGTCTTTTTCATTGTGCAATTGAGATGTGACATCTATTTAGTTTGTATTGATAGTAAATAATTAGTCAGTGACTTGTGCACATGAATTTGTGACATGTTAGTATTTTACGAGTAAAGGTAACCTTTGATTCAATCTGTGACTTGACAAGGATATAACTTAGAAAAACCTTTGAGCTTTATCGATTAAAATGTGACCTAATTATAATAATATGTGACATCTGTTTAGACTCTTTAAATTGAGCATAATATACTAAAAAGAATATGTAACTTTGTGATATGCGTTTGTGACCCGTCTTGCAGAGCGTGTATACATATAGATGTATGAGTGACAATCTAAAAACAACTAGGAAATCAGCATTAACTCGATTGATTATCATGTGCATTTGTAATGTGACATGTCCATATTACAATATGCATTATGTCCATATTACAATATGCATTATAAGTTGTATCCTGAGTTACATAACTTATCTATTCATATTTATATTTGACTATAAGATATCAGATTGTGACCTCATCAACAGCATTTGATAAATACATGTAACTTAAATGAATCACGCTTGTGTATATATTTGTTGGTTAGAATTGGTAGCTTCTCTAGAGATTAATGTTGTTGGTAAATTAAATCCTAATATCATATCTAGAGTTGTTTATTGGCAAGGGAAATAATCAAAGAGTGTCTCTTGATTATCGAGAAAGTAAGGAAACATAGGTTACTAGATCATATCAATGACCATAACCAATTTGGTGAAAGAATAAAGGATTTTATTTTTGCATCAATGATCGATTCTCCAAATCAATTCTGAGATTATACCTTGGGCTTGATATTTGACTAATATTGATCTTCTCTTCCATTTGCATTCTAAAAAAGTTGCTTAAATTTAATTTGTTTACAACAATCCAAAACCCCTTCTTTTATCGCGCTAATCTTTGAAGAATTAAATCTAACCAATCTTTGTGGATATGATCTTGCTCACCCTTGCTGCAGTTTATATTTTAAGATAGCAAGCATTTATTTTTTGTTGGATTCGACACCCACCAGCTTCTCCTCCTTTCGAGTCAATTCCTCCTCGTCCACCAAAGTTTATACCTTCTGCATCTACTCCCATTGACCTTTCGGTGACTCTTATAGGACATATGACCGTGGTTATCAAGTAGTAGTCTCCTATGATGACGAAGATTACACACCTGCATGCTATAGTTGATCCACACACTGCCGAGTTCACTACGCTTCAGGGTGCTATCAGATACATTAAGCCTGGGCTTTAATGGATTCTTTGCCACTGGGATGATGCTACTTCTGAGGAGAGGACATATTTTGACGATGTTGCTGATGCTGCTGGTGCTTCCTAGTTTTAGGCTCACCTCTTGTCATTGTGTGACAAAAATGGGAGTAGATATTTTGGCAGTAGTGCATACGTATTTTTGATATGGAAAGAGTAGATAGTAGATATCAAGATTTTTTTGTGATGCTTACATGATGTATCTATTTATCAAAAATCTGGATGTAATTAAATTTTTTATTTATATAAAAATGATTTTAGTAGTATCGATGTGTCTTCGTGGTATGTCGGGTTGCATTGATACTATGTCTTGATTTAGCATGCATAGTTAAAATTGAACAAGTCTAAATTATTCATAAATTGCCTAAATTATATAAACTGCTTGAATTGTTTTATTATACTATTTTCCGCATATTTTAAACTAGGTGTTGAGTTATTTGTTTCAGAAAATAGGTGCTGCTTAAATTGCAGTACTGTTCAAGTCGGTTAGTTTGTCATATGTTTTGAGTTTGTAATTTATTTTTGATTACTGCCTTGACATAGTTTGTAGCTTTGTCACAGAATGTCAAAGGAGAGTTTGTTGGGTTGTAGATATTTTGTAATAGGCAATTCTGTAAACAAAAAAGACTAAATTGTATTGTGTGTAAAAACTCAATGAGTAATGTGTAAATAGTTGAAAATAGGGTTACTAGGTATAGGGTTCAAGAATGGCAAAAGGGGAAAAATGGCGCGAATTTTCGCTAGACTATCGCTAGGGTTTAGCTTGAGTTACAAAAGTAGAAACATCGTCTCTCGACTGTCGTCCTACCTTCGCTCGAGCGATAGCTCGACTGTCGCTGAGCCCTTGCTCGAGCGACATGGTTATCCTAAAAAAATTTTATTTCGGATTTAAAGGCTTCTTCCCCGACCTATTCGTTTAATTACCTATGTATAAATACCAAATAACTACAATATGTTTTTTTATTAAGGTTGAAACTTGTGAGAGCTTCATCTGTGAGAGAATTCTTATTATTCATCGTTCAAATTTCATGATTCATTGATATCAGTTCTTGGTTGTGAGAAAAACATTGTTCTTATAATCCAAACACCAAACAACCTTTCCTCTACTTCTGGTCAGAGTTCTGAAGATTGAGGGAAGTTGACTGGAGTTCAAGTCTGTGAAAAGTAAGGTGTTTTTCGTTGATCCATGGGAGATAGATGATTTCACAAGGCTAGAAGTACTGTAGGGTAGCAGATTTCATAGAGAGCTTTGACAACAGTAGCTAAGGATTGGTGTATGAGAGCACGGGATCCAGGGAGAGCTGTAAGGAGTGCAGTCGGGAGATCAAATAGTACGGATCGTCTAGTCTAATAGATTGTAAGTTGTTTGAATTATTTATAGTGGATTGCCTGACAAAGTACCCGAAGTCTTTCCTAGTTAGGTTTTTCTGTAATCATTCTGATGTTGATTTAGAGCTTCTATTAATGTATATTGATTGATCATACAAACCGCGGTATTCAAACTTAGGACTAGAATGACTTGCTTGTTTAATCATCTAGAAAAAAAATTAAAACGTGACTTGTTTCTATTTAGTTCATAAAATATTTTAATTCCGCATCATACACCAATTCACCCCCCTCTAGGTGTTGGTAGGGTCAAATTACTCGTTTTTTAGGATGGGTGCACCATTGGGCCAACGGACTCTCATCACGAAGTACCTTATTTGTTGAATTTGAATTGTTTAAAGTAACCTTAAAAGTTTTAGTTACTCCTAGTTTTAGTGCATGTTGAACTAGTTTTATTGAAGTATGTTCCATATTAGTATTTTGCAGAATCGTACGATTAGTAATATGATTCTCATATGACTAAAACTTAAAATTTATGACACTTTGGACTTAGCATAACAAACGCATGATGGATTAACATAGCGAGACCACTAGGAAGAGTTTAGTATTGATGAATAGGTCTTGAGACAAATTATATTTATTTAGAGGAAAGGACACAATGACAACAAGATCAAGCTGCTATGTTCAAAGATTACTGAGGGCAGTGTAAGACTTGGGCAGGCAGCAGGCTTAAAAGGCACCTCATGATGCAACATGAAGTGCCAACACCATGAGCTCGATTGTTGAGTAGTTCTGTTGTTTTAAACCTCTGTCCTTTGATTGTAAAGATGATCCTTTTGTAGCCAAGAAGTGGTTGAGAAGGCTGGAAGGGATCTTCAAGCACATGAGATGCAATGATGCTCGAAAGGTTTCTTGTACAAAGTTCATGTTGACTGACAATGCTACCCATTGGTGGGAGTATGAAACATGCACTAGGACTATAGAATAACAACGTGATCTCACTTGGAACCAGTTACATTGATGGGCAAATATTTTTCACTATCATTGAAGGATCAAAAAGAGGTTGAATTTCTTCAACTTACATAGTGGCCTATGCCCACTTCAAGAGTAAGAAAGAAAATTTGAACGCCTTACTAGATATGCTTACATAAGGTTAACAATGGGCTGATAAAGGCTGAGAGGTTCGAAATGTGATTAAGATCAGAGAGGCAACCCAAAAATAAACTACTTATACTATGTCGAGTGCAAGCAATCTCTAATGGTTGAGGGTTAGGAAAAAACCCAACCAGTGTTAAGTCTTTAGTAAAAAGGAAGTGGTAGGGTCAAGACAAAGAAAAAGGCAGGGACCAAAATAAGAAAAGAGAAGTACTAAAGGAAAATTTTTACCTCTTAAGAATGAAAGACTTTGATGTAATTTTGAGTATGGACTAATTGGGTAGAAATTATGCAACTATCTTATGCCATGAGAAGGAGGTTCTATATCAATAACTTGGGGAACAAGAATTAGGACTCTAACATGATTACATTCTACATTGAAAGTGAAAGAGATGTTGAGAGAGAATAGGTGTCAAGGATGTTTGCTGAATATTACTAGTAAGCCCCACTCTAAACGAAGAGTTGAAGATGTACCAGTAAATAAGGAGTTTGGGAATGTTTTTATTGAAGATTTACCTTGTATAGTGCCAAATAGACAAGTAGAGTTCACAATTGACTTGACCATCCCAGAGCAGCACCAATATCTGAAGCCCCTTACAAGATGGCACCAAAAGAATTGCAAGAGTTGAACATATAATTGCAGGAACTATTAGATAAGGGTTTCATCTGACCTAGTGTATTTCCTTCTCTTGGGGAGAGCCAGTGTTGTTTGTTAAAAAGAAAGACGTATCATTGAGGATGTATATTAATTATATGGATATTAATAGTTTGACCATAAAGAATAAATGCCCACTCGCAAGGATGGAGGATCTTTTTTATCAATTGAAATGTGCAAAGGTGTTCTTAAAGATTGATTTGAGATCACATTATCACCAACTCTAGATAAAGGATTGTGATATCCCTAAAACGACCTTTAGAACGTGTTACAGGCACTATAAGCTCACAGTGATGCCATTTAGGTTAATCAATGCACCAGTTGTGTTTATGGACTTAATGAATCATGAATCAAGTTTTTCATCCATGTCTAGATTGATTTGTTATAGTCTTCATCCATGATATATTGGTACACTCAAAAGATAAGCAGCAACATGAAGAGCAGTAAAGAATGATATGGGGCGCTCCTAAGATGAAAAATTGTACACCAAACAAAAAATGAGAATTTCGGCTAGATAGCATTGGCTTTTGTGGTTAGGTTGTTACTACACAAGGAATTGAGGTAGACTCAGCTAAAGTCAAAGTTGTAACAAATTGGCCTAGACCGACCAATGTGGGTGAAGTTTGTAATTTCTTGGATTTGATCAGCTATTATAGGGGATTTATTGAAGGATTTTCTAAGATAGTTAGTCAATTGAGACAATTGCCTAGAAATGGAGTAAAGTTCTAATGGTTGAATAAAGATTGATTTCAGCAACAGTATTGACAATACCCTAATGTTTAAGAGGATTTGCTTTATTCAGTGATGCGTCTAAACAAGGTTTGGGATATGTGTTGATGCAACATGGAAAGGTTGTTGCCTACGCCTCTAGACAATTAAAACATATGAACAGAATTATCCAACGCAAACCTATGAACTCACAGCCGTAGTTCGCGTCCTAGAATTATGGCGTCATTATTCTATGGTTGTAAATGTGTGATATACACCGATCACACAAGTCTCAAATACTTATTCACTCAAAAGGAGTTAAATATGAGACACAGAAGATGGCTGCAGTTGGTCAAAGACTATGACTTTCTTTACCAACCGGATAAAGCCAATGTAATTGTTGATGCTCTAAGTAGAACAACAATTGGAAAATTGATAGTTCCAACTACTCAAGAACTGTTAGTTAAGGAATTTGAAATTTTGAGGCTGGAGGTTGTTGTACCTTCTGTATAGAAGTCAGCTATTAATGCAGCTCTAACGGTTCAACCGACTCTTAGAGAACGAATTAGAGAATTCAAAAATAATGACTCATTATGTAAAATCATGGCTGAAGTTAGGACGATAGATAAGTGAGAATGATTTATGATAGCTGATGATAATGTCCTTATGTATAAAGGCAAATTGTGTGTTAATAAAGATGAGGAGTTAAGGAAAGAAATTCTTGAAGAAGCACATTCCACTCCTCATGCAGCACATCTAGATGGTCCGGAAGTGCATCAGGACCTTCGAAATACATTTTGGTGGATAAATATAAAAAGAGGAATAGGACTCTGTGTAAGTAAATGTATGATTTGTCAGCAAGTGATAGTAGAACATCTGAGACCTTCTGGGTTACTTAAACCACTAGATATATGGAAATGGAAATGGGAAAACATAACCATAGATTTCGTGGTAAGATTTCCTAGGTCTACTAAAGGAAACAATGTTATCTCGGTAATAGTGAATCGTCTTAAAAAGTCAGCTCGCTTTCTTTTGAGTAAGATGACATTCACCATGGAACAGTATACACAAGTTTATTTAAGAGAAATAGCCAGGTTACAGGGGGTTCTTGTTTCTATTGTTTTAGACAGAGACCTGATATTCACATCAAATTTCTGGAAAATTATACAAGATACCATGGGAACAAAACTGAAATTTAGTACCACATATCACCCATAGACCGATGGACAATTCGAAAGGATGATTTAGATACTCGAAGATATGTTAAAAATGTGTGTACTAGATCTCGGCGACAGCTGGGAAAACACATTACTCTTAGTAGAAATTGCCTATAACAATAGTTTTCAGGCGACTATAGTCATGACATCTTATGAGGCACTATATGGTAGGGAGTGCACATCACCTTTCTATTGGGATGAGGTTGGAGAAAGAAGGATTCTAGGACCCCAAATCATTGATAGAATGGTGCAAGCCGTGGATAAGATTTGAAATAGATTTAAAGATGCTCAAGACAGGCAGAAAAGCTATGCTGATAGAAAGAGAAAGATCTCGAGTTCTAAATTCATGATAAAGTATTTCTGAAAGTAGCTCCAATAAAGGTAATACTTAGATTTGGAAAGAAAGGAAAATTGAAATCAAGATTCATTGGACCATTTGATATACTAGAAAGAGTCGGAGATGTGGCATATAGACTGCCCCGACAACCAGACCTTTCAACAATACTTAATATTTTCCACGAATCAATGTTAAGAAAATACTTACGGGGATCCGGTCATGTGATCAACCATCGGATTTAGATATACAACATGATTTGACCTATGAAGAGATGCCTGGTGATATTAGACAAAAAAATATTCACATACTAAGGAACACGGAAATTCCTTTAATCAAGGTACTATGGCATAATCGTGGAGTGGAAGAGTCATTTTTGGAAAAGGAAGATGAGATGAAAATCAAGTATCACGGACTTTTCACTAATTTAAGATCAATTTCGAGGACAAAGTTATTTTAAGGAGAGCAGGTAGTACAACCCAAATTTTTTTTAATTGCTTTGCATATAATTTATTTGCCACCTAGTAGGAATGCCGTGCCTAGTTAAGTCCTTAGGAAGTCAATTTGTTATGCTCTATAGTTAATTTAAATCTATATGGATATCATTATAGTTGAGGGACCAAGTGAAAATAAATATTAAATTTATACTTTTATTTAATTTAGCCAACTAGTTAACTATTGAAGGAGTTAGAATTACTCTATCAATATTAGGTTCATTTTGAAATCCGTAATAAATTGTGAATTATGGACTCACGGAAAAGTTAATTTGGATACGTTTAACTCAAGTTAGAGTCAAATACGAAAACTGCTTATTTAATATCATTATCTTTCGATTTAGACTAAATGACTCTAGTACTATTGGACTCGTTTCATAGCGTATAATTTATCATGTACATTAGGATTGAAAAAAAAATATTTTGGATAAGTTTGAATTAAGATAGAACCAATAAATGAATCAAGATGTAAATGAAACGATAAATAAGTGAAATAATTTTCATTCCATCATCATTATTTGTTTTCACCATTATAGTTTACAAAAAAATGAAATAAAAAATAAAATAAAATCAATTGGATATACGTGTAACTAAAGATATAAATTATATCACCTTTATCCTAAACAAATTAAACCTATCACCGCATAATTTTTTAATTTGGCTAGGATATATTGGAGGTCTAGAAAATTAATATGTTATATTTATCTTAAACTAATTAGGCTTATCACCACACAGTTGTTCAATTGAATTATTAATCAATTTAGGAAAATAATTCATGGTTCGACACGTCATGCAAGTATTATATTTATATTTATATTTAATATAATTGAAATAATTAATTCGTGATTTGGATAATAACTAATTGATTATGACATAATTCTAATCCTAATCAAACCATTCAAAGTTTACCTATAAATACTAATTGTTTAATCTAGTACAAGTTATCTAATATCATTATCATTATACTCCGGTTGTTGCTCCTCGAGTAGCATAATATTATAATTAATATTCCATAAGAATATTACTCATAGATATGTCTATTACAAATAGTTTGCTGCTGCGCATCACTATAATTAATATTCTAGAAAAATATTATTTGCTCCTGAAAAGTATGAATTATAATTTTCAATATTTTAGAGGAATATTAAAATATAGTTCTCGAAGAATGAATAGTTAATGCAATGTGCTCTCAAAGTACCATATATTTCAAAGAATATATCATTTTGAATTAGTATTTATTCATGTGAGAAGCATATAACTCATGTTATATTGACATTGACTACTTGATTACTTATTATGTAATTATACGAAGTTTTATAATATTCTTTCCTATTAATAGTATTTTCTTTTGCTTTTATCGAGAAGTTACTCAAATAGCAAACATCACAGATCTTGGGCCTCATGATGTTGAGGTTCACATTGTCTTAGAGGATTTGGGAAAGACGATAAAAAAGAAACCAAGAATCCCTGGGAGATCGTGCAGAAACACTTATCTTCCTTCGTAACAATCTTCACGATGGATTGAAAATTGAATACCATCCACATGTTCTTTGAAAAAAAAAATTGATTGAAATATTTAACCATCAGAATAATATAATCATGCCTAAAGCCCACTATGAATGGATGTATCTTCACTTGCAAGACTTTAAAACTGCTAGTGAGCACAAATTCTGTTCACAATTGACTTTGTGTGGAGAAAAATCATTGATCAAGATATGTTCTACCTTTCATGCTTCGAATATGCTCATACAGCAGCGACATCATGAGCATGATTTCAAAAGTACTCAAAGCTAGTATCGTGACGAAAAATC
>CAIGRL010105374.1:0-17818 GCA_903798325.1 Fraxinus xanthoxyloides
GAAAGAATGTATACTGAAATAGTATATTGATGAAAAATATATGATTGAAAAAAAAAAATTATTGATGTGATGAAAAATATTATTTTATTAAGAATGTATGGTTGATAATAAGAGAGAGAAAAATGTATTTTAAAAACAATGAGGGTCAAATAGGGCTAAGTATAATGAAAAGTCTATAGAGAAACATTCTGATGTAAATAAAGAAATTGCATAAATAATTGTGCAGCATTTTAAACCTTCAGTATATGAATACACAAATGCATATTGTATCCCACAACAACAATCCAACAACTACCTATAGGCCATACCCCGTTTTGCACAATTTACACCATTAATCATAAAAGGAAAAATCGAATTGCACAAGGAACAACAAGATGGCCAAAATTTAAAAAACTTACCTTCTTCTCGAATGGAATTGGAAGAATATTTTTAGAAGACTTTTGTAGTAATCTTTGTATTTAGCCCAATGTGTAGGCACAATCATTTTTAAAATGGTATGTGAAGTGAGAAAGGTGGAATTTTAAGGTGACTTTTGGAAAAATAGAGGGAAAAATCAATGTAGATGTTGAAACTTTTTGAAAGTGGTTGAAGTTCAACTTGACCATGTGATTGCATGATATAGACACCGACAATCACACTGTAGGTAAAAAAATACTAATCCTTGTTGGTACCTTTTGATCGTAAGGCCAATAAGCCCATGCAATCGGATGGATGACTAACATGGAGAATTGTTCTTGTATTCTCCAAAAAATATATTTTGAGCTTTCGATTTTTGGGCAAAATGAGTTTTAAGGTCGTTGAACAAGTTGTCACACATAATTCACTCGAGCAATCAACTGACTTCCAAAAGTCACATTTTTATCAAATTTTAGACCAAAATTTCATTTTTGCCCTTGAAATACTGTTTTCGCAAATTGACACACAAGCCCACATCCAAGCCCTAAATATTCAAGATCAATGCAAGACTTCGAAATATGAATGATGCCATAAATGCCTGGTGTTGGTTGATGAGGATGACCAATAGAACCAAACACACAATAAGCAATAACACTAATTAACTCTAATTCATTGAAAGCATAATAAATGAAAGGAAATAGAATTGTGTTATCTTTTAATAAGCGCTTATTTATATTTGTTAGCTCGGCTTTCTTATTTTGGCTACTCTGGATTAGTGAGTTGGGTTGTTGGCTTCTTGTTGGAGAAATCTCTTGCCTACCATGCCTTTAAACGATTCTTATTGACCTTGAACTCCGTCAAGTCATCTTGAGTGATCAACTCAATAGTGTCATATGGAAATACCTCAACAACTAGAAAAGGACCCAGCCACCTGGACCTCAATTTTCTTTGAAATAGTTTGAGATGGAATTTTTAATGTAACGCTTATTGACCAATCTCAAACTCTTTCTTCTTGATGCAGTGATCATGCCATTTCTATATTTTCTCCTTGTAAAGCTTTACATTCTCATACGCTCCCCACTAGAATTCATCCATCTCATTAAATTGAAAAATCCTCTTTTTCCCAACTGCTTTCATGTCATGATTCAAGATGTGAACTGCCCTTTATGATTTGTGCTCCAACATAATTGGAAGGTGACATGCTTTCTCGAACATTAAACGATATTGAGACATTTTGATAGGAGTTTTAAAAGTCATGAAATAAGCCCACAACGCTTCATCCAGTTTCTTTGACCAATCTATACGAGATACATTCACCGTGGCCCCAAGAATATTCTTTAAACCATAATGGAAAATTTTACTTGCCCACTAGTTTGCGTATAATAAAGGATTGATAAACCTCATATTTGGCCAACAACGATTGAAATTGGTGGTTGCAAAAACACTTTCCACCAATAATAATAGCTCAAGAAGCTCCATATCATGATAAGATGCTCTTCTTTAAAAACTAAGCCTCAACTAATCTGTCGTTTCTTGGCAAGGCTATATTTTCTACCCATTTGGAGATGAAAAAGGCCCCATGAAGTTAATGCCCCTAAACATTGAATAACTTCACTTGCAAAAAATTGTTTACAAGCATCTCATTCCTTGTTGAGATGTTTTTTGTCCTTTGGCATTTATTACATTCCCGAACCAAGAAACGATCATCCCGAAATAGCTTAGGCCAACAGAAACCAGATTATGATCAACATATGTAGATGAATGATAATGCTCTAAAAGCTTTTCAATCTCTTCCTCTAGTACACAATAATGAATAAGTTGATTTGAACCCTATCTATAGAGAAAATGAACATCCCAAAAGAGTGTTTGATGTTACTGAAGAACTTTTTCTTCTGATGACTCAAATAGTCCACTGAAATGATAGAGATGGTTAAGTAGTTCACGTTCTACATAAGTTCCTATCCCAATCTGTAAAAGTATCTCGATAGGGAATACTTCTATAATTTCTTCTAGCTAATCCCGTTCTTGCAACTCAAGGCGAGATAGATGGTCAACTACCAAATTCTCACTCCCTTTCTTATGGCGAATCTCCAAATCGAATTCCTGCAATAGAAATATCCACTGAATGTGTCTCAACTTCGCATTCTTCTTTGATGGCAAGTAATTCAACACGAGATATTAGCTTTTCCTAGAGTGTTGAATGCAACAAAACATTCTTCGAAAAGTGAAAAGAGGTATCCATTCCTTGTAGATTGCAAATGACTTTGCAGTTTCAGAGAAATCTTTGATGAACCATCAATAGAATCCTGCATGTCCTAAAAACTAAAGATTCTCTTGAACTAAAACTGGTAGTTAGCTTAACAATCACCTTTTCTCTTAGCTGTGTCGACTTTAATGCTATTTGCTGGGTTGCTGATATGTTTTTAAAATTATTTTTGAAAATATTATAAGTAATCGTCGAACTTTAATTTAAATACGCACGTACAACTATTATCCATATTATCTACGTATCGGGTGGGATCCATTATAATGTCCTTTACACGAAATTAGAGCAAAATCCATACACACTAATTTTTAACTTAGGCCATGTTTGATAGCCTCTATTTTCCTTGGAAGTTGGATTTTTTTTTCTACCTTTTTAATTGTTTGATAGGTATAATTTTCTTGAGAATTGGTTTTCCACTTGGGGTGCTCACGTGGCCCATTTTCTTGGAAATTGATGAAAACTTTTTCCTACCATTTTGGTGGGCAAAGTTTTTCCAGGCTGCTGATGCATTTTTTTTTTATTTTTTGGCAATGAAATTAATGTCATAACCAAGTGTAAAAAAAAAAAAATTCACTTTAATGGATAATTTCTATGTAAAACAAAATCAAACGCACACTAAATTTTGATGAAATAAATGATTTTATAGGAAAAAATTTCGTTTCTTTTTTTACTTTTTAACAATGGAAACAAATTTTATAACCAATTGTAAAAAATTTATCATTTCAATTGACAATTTTCATGTAGAACAAAGCCAAACGAACACAAAAATTTAAAATCTTCCGATGGAAAATTATATCAATCAAATACAATTAATTAATAATTTATTATAAAATAATTTCTAAACAATTACTTTCACTAAAAGTTATTTTCTTTCCACCAATTTTCCACACTTGACGAATCCTTAGAACTTATCCTTTTTAAACTTGGCAAACATGCTCACTGTCTTGTCGCCCAAGTTCTCTTTGCCTTCCCTTCTTTTATTGCTCTGCTCGGCCTCGCCCTCGCCTAAATCAATCAAAATTTTCGCCAAGAAGGTGATATATCAGAACAATAGACACACATATACAAAAAGCCCATTTCGATCCTTTGATACAAAAAAAGGTAATAGATGGCGCGGTACGACAGAGCAATTACGGTGTTCTCACCGGACGGCCATTTGTTTCAGGTGGAGTACGCCCTCGAGGCCGTCCGAAAGGGAAACGCTGCCGTCGGTGTTCGAGGCACCGATACCATCGTCCTTGCCGTCGAGAAGAAATCCGCCCCCAAGCTCCAGGACTCCAGGTCAGAATTGTACATCTGAAGTTATCTATACTTTAAAATGTGCTTCTATTTTTGTAGATCGTTGAATTACATGTCATTAGTGATTTTGGTTGGTCGGTGATTTATTCGGCTTCGTGGTAAATGAAAGGGTTATCTAGGGTTTTGGGTGATTTTTATTTACTTATTTATTTATTGTTTTTGTATTTCGACTCTGTATTTGGAATTTAGCTAATTGAGTTAGATTTTGAGAAGATGAGTTAATTTGTGGTTGGAAGATTGCCGATATTTAGTTCTGTTGTTTGAGAAACTAAAACCACTTATTATTGTTTTATTTTTCAATTATGTAATTTGTAAAATGGTAAGTTCAAGGAGTTACTTCGCACTCAAAGTGGATCTCACTAAAATAGAGAAGGAGAATTGGAGTTAGGAGCAGTTTGAGTGCGGTCATTTACTTTGCACTTTCTTGTACAAACTTTAGGATGTAGTTGTACACAAGAATCATTTGTTAATTTCTTCAAAATATTAGGTATAGCTTCAGTAGCTAAGTGTCATGGACTTAGTTTTGTTTGAACTGACAAACTAGGACCGTGCAAGTTTAACGTTTCACAAATTTCGTTCCATGAGAATACGATAAGTTAGCCTTAAAACACTCATAAAAATATAATCTTTGTGGTGAAATTATGACAACTTTGAGTAGATGTTATAAAATAGGAATTGTATTGAAATGAACAAGCAAATAAGTTTGGAAGAATCTCCTTGTATAAATGAAAAATGAATCTTTAAAATAACTCACTTCACTCTTTGACATTTACAAATGAGCTATATATCTATTTATAGGCAAAATTTTGTTAAGACATTTGAAATCAAGGGCCAAAATTAAAATGATCCAATGACCACAATTACTTGCAAGATGCTAATTACTTTACAACTCTATGCAAGTTGACATGTCCTTTTATATTCAAGTTGAACTTTGCTTCTTCATTTAAGAAAATTGTTGTGAAGTTAAACTTTTCTTCTTATATTCTTGCAAGTTGCACAAGTTGGCGCTTACTTGCGTCCAAAACTAATTATTGTTGTTTACGATATTTAATCCTTCAAAATAGTGATTTTTGGTTTAGAAAAATCTGATGGCTGTGCCTGCACAACCTGCCTGCATTTTTCCTACTTGCGTCTCCTACCATAGGCAGTTCCATCTTGTCGAAGAGCCCTATCTTCGCTATTTTGCAATTGCTGCTTGGATGTATTGACCGCAACCTGGGAGGACGTAAGTCACTTCCCCACTGAATATGACGATGCCCTCGTCTTGGTGTAGTGCTGGAGCTTGGACTTAAATTGCCATAAGTCTCCTTCATTTTCCGATGTAGCTTTAGACTTGAGTAACTCTTTCTACTTGATTAAGTTTTGGGTGCAAGGGGTAGCACCTCTCCGTCTAACCTCCCTATACCAAAATGGTTTCAACATCCTTCTCAAAAGATTTTATAACAATGTGAGACGTCTGTTTTGACTCATTTTTGCTAGTATCGTCCAAGTCAAGTCTATACGGCTTTAACATACTTAAATGAAAGATTGGACGAATATTTAAAGTGCATGGGAGATCAAGCCGGTAAGAAACTCTTCCAACCTTAGCCACCACTGGAAATGGTTACTCATATATTTGAACTAAGCCTTTGTGAACTTTTCAGTAAGCTTTGAATTGTCGCGACACTACTTTCACAAGAACTTGATCGCCGATATTAAATTTCAAAGGTCACAATTTCACTTTTGCCCATTTCTTCATTCGTTTCTGAGCTTTGCTCAAGCAAGATCGAGCTAAGTCTGAATGATCTCCCCACGACTTAGCAATTTTTGAGGCTCCAGGTCTTCAGCCTCAGTCAACGGCTGTAGGCAAAGTATGGGGCGAAATTGTTGGACATTGCCCAGTTTTCATATAACCTATAGAAAGGTGAATCTACAGGACATAGTTCATTGACTTACATCCTCCCAATTAGCGGTGATTCATCCATATAGCGGTCGTAAAACAGTGCAAACAACTGGTAGGTAAAACATAGGTAGGTTGTGTGCTAGATTTTTCTAATTCAAAAATCATCGTTTTAAAGGAATTATTAAATATCTTGGACTGCAGCCGTTGGATTAGGACGCAAGTGGGTGCCAATTTGGGCAACTTTCATGAAGATAAGAAGCAAAATTTAAATTGATTAGAACTTTCTTGAAGGACGAAACAAAGTTCAACTTGAATACTATTTTCATAAAGGGACATGCCAACTTGCATGGAGTTGTAAAGTGACTTGCAACTTGCAAATTGCAAGTAATTGTATCCATTTGATCCATTTAATCTTGGCTCTTGATTTCAAGATATCTTGCAGGAATGTGTACAAATAGATGTATAACTCATTTGCAAATGTTAATGAGCGAAGTGAGTTAAATCTTGAGAGATTGTAAAGAAATCTTCCTTTCATTGCAAGGAGATTCTCCCAAACTTATTTGCTTGTTTCTTTCAATATAATTTCCTACTTTATATTTTCTACTTAAAGTTGTCATAATTTAACCTCAAAGGTTAAATTTTTGTGGGCGTTAGAAGGTTGACTTAACGTATTTTCATGGGGAGAAAATCTGTGAAACATTAAAGCTGCACGGTTCTAGTTTGTCGGTTGAAACAAAACTAAGTCACGTAAGGCTCAGTTTACATGTACTCCAACTTGACCTTTTGATCTAAGTTACAATTGTTGGTTAGGATCTTATTCTATATTTTCTTAGTATCTTCTATGCTAATGTGAATTGAAGTAAAAAAGTTACAAGTTAAAATAAACAATGCATAAAAGAGTTCATCTCTAGAACAATATATTTAGGACTATGTCTAGCTAATGTTGTAAGAAAAATGTATACATTGTCAACGTGACCATCTAGATGTAGAGGCTTTTCTAGACATAGTGAGTCTCTCTCTCTCTCTCTCTCTCTCTCTCTCTTCTATGTATTATTTTTTGTCCCTCCTTTTGAATATGCATTACAGATGAAAATTTGAATTATAGATTGAACCCATTGGAGATGAAATTTGAACTAGGTTGCCTATTCATTAGACATTAATGTCATGTAGATCGAAAGCCTTTCTATTTAGATGTCACCTAGATTGAATTCATAGAATGAACTCGAGATGCTCTTAGCTTTCAACAAGCAGCAATGTGTCTTATCATTGTTACCTTCCCGATTGGACTCCTAATTTAATGCTTTTGTGCTTATTATCACTTTTACGTTCTTGCTTTCAGATCGGTAAGAAAGATTGTCAATTTAGATAATCACATTGCATTGGCATGTGCTGGACTTAAAGCAGATGCACGTGTTCTAATTAATAGGGCACGCATTGAGTGCCAGAGTCATAAACTTACAGTTGAGGATCCTGTGACTGTTGAATACATAACTCGCTACATTGCTGGACTTCAGCAGAAGTACACACAAAGTGGTGGTGTGAGACCTTTTGGGCTTTCAACCTTGATCATTGGTTTTGACCCCTACACAGGTGTCCCATCTCTTTACCAGACAGATCCCTCGGGGACTTTTTCAGCATGGAAAGCCAATGCAACTGGGAGAAACTCAAACTCGATCAGGGAGTTTCTGGAGAAGAATTACAAAGAAACATCTGGCCAGGAGACTGTCAAACTAGCCATGCGGGCTTTACTTGAAGTAAGTCATCCACGTGGACAAAAACTCATTACATTTACTTGTACTTGGTCTATTGTATTGCTATTAAGTTTTAGACTTATGAATATGAAATGTTCTCTTCTTGCTTAAATATCACAAATTTTTCGATTTATTTTTGTTATCATTCAACCAATTGATCTGGTTGTTCACCTATTATTTATCAAAAATTCAAAATGCAGTCTACTTATTTAGGGTGTGTTTGAGCCACATTATTTTGAAAGAATGTATTCTGGAATAATAGATTGATAAAGAATGTGTAGTTGAAAAAGAAAGAAAATTGTTGATGTGATGAAAAATATTATTTCATTGAAGAATGTGTGGTTGAAAATGAGTAGAAGAATGAGAATGAAAATTTTTAATGTATACCAAACAGGGATTACCATCTTTTTACATGAAGAACACCATAACCTTGTAAGTGGTTTAAATATTAAATAAATTACTTTGTTCAATCATTTATTTTATTGGAAATTTTTTTGTTGATGTTGAGAATTTGTTGAAAACCCTGACGGGTTGCTCAATTGGTCAGACTTTGGGTTTGCTCCCCGATGGTCACCAGTTTGAGTCCCCTAGGGCCATTGAGATGATTATCTGGCCATAAACTTCAGGGCCTCGTGAGATTAGTCAAGGTGTGCATAAGCTGACCCAGACATCTACGGTTAAAAAAAAAATTGTTGAAGCACATTAATATGGTAACCATACTGCTTTTGTTCCAATGTACATCTTAACCCTGAGACAATATTAGACAAACTGCGCATTAATCTAAGAAAATGTACACTAAGTGGACTTGTAATAGCATCTTAAATCAGGTAATATCATTTTGGTGGTAGTCCTCTACAAAATGGACTGTCATGAAATTGCTGTTATTAATTGGCTCCTGCATCCATAGTTCATCTTTTAGCGTCTTGGTGGGCTATATTATGTAATCAAACAAAAAATGAAAAATATTTTCACGTTCATGTAATTTTTTTTATTTTCATGCTGTATGATGGATTATCTCTGTTAAATGCTGCAAATGAACATGTCCAGGTGCTTCAATGGTGTTCTGAATATGTGAGCATTACCTTATCTTCAACTTGTACTCTGAAAGCTTATGAAACTGTCAATATTTGAATCTTTGCCTCTGCTTATATGCACTGAACGCTTTGATTTTGGAGTTTAACCTATAGTTTCCTGCCTGTAGTAAATTATAAATGAAATTAAGATGAATGATCTACATTGTAGAATAATGGTGTAGGAACCTTGTGGTTGTAATAACTAGCTACATGTCACAGCTGGTTGAGTTAATGCTATATCCATGACAGTGTGTGCAGTCACAGAGGTCTGAGAGTTGTTTGGGTAATATTATGGATATAGGTCCAATTGAAATAAACTTTGGAACCTTAAGTAAGTAGATATGTTCATAAATTCCAACTAGCATTTCTGTTTCTCTAGTTACTATGCCTTTGACTTGCGAAGGGGCATAACTTGTATTAGCGCATAGAGCGTTGAAGGTACCATAACAACCTTGTGTCTTATTGCCTGTGACTTTGGTATGGAAAATCCAAAGATTTGAGATGTACTATACATCATAGTTCACTTGAAAGAGAGTAAAGAATGCGAAACTTGCTAGTGATTCCCATGTTGAGTTCATGCTGTAAAGTAATGCAGGTATAGGAGTCCAGCAAGACTTTGAATGATGGAGCTAACTGTTAAATATAAGAGGAAATATATGTGGAGTTGTGGAGCTGTATTTATGATAGCTTCGATTTTTTAATGTTTAGAGCTAACTGTTGATGGTCGCATTGGGTGAGCTATCGGCTTTGCTAGTTGCTGATACCCGGAAACATCCTGTTTGCAGTTTATCTGTTGTGAACTGAAATGTGAAATGGGTTAGTTGTTGGGGGGTCATGAGACGTAGATGGTGGAAAATCTTTGGTTCGCTTACTAAGTATCTTAGAACGGTTCCCATTTTCTATATCATTTTGTGGTCTCTCTTGTGCTAATCGTTTAATGGAAAGAATTAGGAACCCCACCTCTTCTCTGGGTGGAAAGTCAATAATAAATCTCAATATCATCATTCACAAATTTGAATATCTGATTGGAGAATGGTTTAATAAACATATGTATTTACTTGGCTTCAATACTGATTGATGACTGGGCCAAACCTTTGTGTGACTGTCTTCGTATAACTTTCCTCGCCTTTAATTTGTTGATGTTCTATGTTGGATATATTGAAATATAGTTTTTCAATATAACATTATTAGTGGAATCTGTTGTACAATCAACCCCCACCTCCCTACTCCAAAAGGCACTCTATAAAAAAAGGGTGAAGGAGAAGAAGGAAACAAAAAATAAAATAAAATAAAAGTAGGGACGCTGACATCTAATCTTATTTTGTGTGAAGGTGGTTGAGAGTGGTGGAAAGAACCTAGAAGTTGCTGTAATGACCAAAGATCATGGACTTCGCCAGCTTGAAGAAGCTGAAATTGATGCCATTGTTGCTGAAATTGAAGCGGAGAAGGCAGCTGCTGAAGCTGCGAAGAAGGCCCCTCCCAAGGAAACTTAGGACTGTGGCTTAGGATTTTGCTCACATCTCTCGTGATTTTAAATTTAGAATGTAATCTGTTGCTTTTGACAATTGATATGTATCTTTAGACAATTTACAGGATGATGCTTAATTTTCAGTTAATGGATTTCCTCTACATTAAAATGTCTTGGTTTTTGTTTCAATGCCTGCTAAAAAGAATTCTGTTTGCATATCAACAAGTACAAGTAACATTAACCGGACTCAAGAAATTAAAGCATGCTTGAAAATTATTTATAAATTATTTAAATTATAAATAGATAGGGAAAAATGAAACAAAAAATGGACTCTTGAGGATTCCATAGAATGTATGGATAAAAAATTATTTGCTCAATTTTAAACAGATTATAAACCATAGCCAAATAAGGGCTAACCCTTCTTCACCTTTTTGTTTTCAAATTAAAATTACCCTGCTTTCAGCGACTTTAGTTGAAATATTAGGAATCAGCAAGATTTTAAAATAAGTAATGTGCGACAATGCGTTTGATCAAGCATTACATGCATATATGAAGAATGTGCAATTATGAGTTTTTCAATTTTTAATATTATAAACTAATAAATAAGTAAAATAATGCATTCTTTGACTTTATACACATTCTTCGAACTTTATTTTTTGTTTTCGAAAAAAAAAGACATCGCTCAAAATTATAAATATTACTGTTAACTTGAACTTTATGCATGTGTTTATACAAAATCCAGAAGTGCATAGATTGTTGGCAAGTAATATAATTGATGAGTTTAGTTATCGTCTCACGAAAAATAATTACTAAATATAGTTTTCCGATTTCTATCAAATTCGATGTTGGTAACACAAAAGAGATGTGATGTTTTTTATCATCCTAAATTAATCTATAAATAATGTAAAATATTGATTTATCAAATAATGAGATAAATGTATTAGATTTCAGAATCGATCTATTGATTTCTATTTCTAATTTTCTACATAAGTAAATTAGTATTATTCAAATGTTCATGACAATCAATAATCTATTAATATCTAATATTCTTTTTCAATATATATTAAGTTTATCCTTGGCACGATCCGAATATATTCCTAATTTGAATTCATATGCAAATAAAACATTCAATCACATGATTATGATCATAGATTGCACATGCTATAAATATTATCCCTAATATCAAGTGCATGTATGCCAAATATGCAGTGTTCTACGTATTGTGAATCTTGAAACACTACAATAAGCAACAAGTTATCTAATTGGTAGCTAAACAATCAAATGACACAATATTCATGCATATTTAATCATATACAAAAAATAAAATACCATAAGTCTTGAATTATAAATATAACTCAAAAGGCTCCATCATTCGTCTTATACAAGAGAAGTTTAGCCTAGCATTATGATATTCAAATCATACAAGATAATAGAAAGATATCACCTCGAAGTAAATAAATACATGAAAAAAAATAAATCCAAAATTTGATTTCTTGCACTTCAATATGAGCTTTGGAACTTCAAATCTTATTATAGAATTCTTCTTCGCTATTTGCTAGACTCTCTTCAATCATAAAATAATGGTTCCTAATATTCCGGGCCTTGTTTAGGTTATATGAGATGCTAGATGTCATTTCATACATAGCCAAATCCAGATAAAGTAAACAAAATCTTTCCTCAAAATGAACAAAGCGCACAACTCGTTGTAAGTGAGATTTACCTTTCTAAGGCCATTATTGGCTTCAATAGTGCTACATACACCTAAAAATTTGTACTAGGTGCGCGCCTAGTTATGTCCCCAGCAGGTGTCTGTAGTTTTGTCATATTTCTCTCTCGATATCCGATTGAATTAACTTAAAGTGCATTGAAAATTCAACTCAAATGGTTACGATTCTTCTAGAAATATTTTTTTTTTTTTCAATTCGAACATTACTGTGCCAAAAATGAGTCCCAATTTGAGGTTGAAAATTCGAAACTTAACTTTTTCGGTTAAAAATTGATGTGTGAACATATTTTGACTATATACCACTCGTTTAACTTCTTTTCTCATCCAATTGACCCTTATCACTTTCTACAACTTTTGAGTATTTTACAACTGGGCATTTTTCACGATTTTTCTCCAATTCAGCTATTTATGTCGATTTGTACCTAACAAACATAACACGCACAGAATTAAACCATAATTCATAAAAATAACCAATAACTACTCTAACTTAAAGGCCCAAATATGTGTACAAAATACACTTATCAAATATCCCAAAACTTGAATTTTTTTTGTCCTCAAGCAAACTATAGCCTAACTCTAAACACAATTAGTTAGATAACATGCCGTTGGTCTCATGATTGAAATTTCTATGTCAATAAAAAGAATAGTCTCAAAATCGCTTAGAATGATCAATCTATACCTATTCAATGTAAAACGTGACATGTTTGTGAAGACTTATGTAAAATATTACTAACTTATGTTTGGTTCAATTTTCGCTCCTCAATAGTCAAATGTCTCATTTCTGTACTCATGAGATACATATTCTCAAACTTATTATTTTCATTCATTTTCCCAAAGCGTGATCCTAGAATGGATTTTGAGATGATCATAATGTTCACTCTCTCTAGCTTGGATATATGTCACTAGTGGCAGTTAAACACTTCAACAACTAATGATTCTCCAAATTCTTGACTGCTTTGACCTCTAAGACGCAATTAGGCTAATTATCTATTATTAAAGTTGTAGTTCTTTCAAACAAATGTTTGGGGCTTAATTAAAATATTTAGTGCTCCTTCTGTTTCATACACTTGCTTTTTCATCTTTACGTATTATGTGTCATGCATTTTCTTTTTTTCCATTTTTAGTTTTCATTTTGGGATTTTCAATAATTGTCCTCATTTGGAATATTTTAGGGCAGCTTTGCATCATTGTCGTTTTTTCCCCTTATTTCATACTATGATTGGTGCTATGTTCCTTATTAAACACTTATTCTTGAAAATCTACCTCTAACTCAAGATTTTCACCTAATCTTCATCACATTGGCTTTAGACAATCCACACAATTTTCACGCATAGAATCCCAAATCATATCAATATTTTCCTACACTAGCTCAACCAACTCGAAACTATCCTAAAAGTGGTTTATGGATGTATGTAATAGTGGCTTTTCTTGATTTTAGTAACTAAATTACATTACTTTCAGCGCATTCCAACATATGAACGAAAACACTCATTCATGATGCGAAAAATAAAAGTGCCTAAGCAAGCATTAATTAATCCCGACATATAATATTCCTAGTCTAACATATAACATCATTGCAGCAAGGCCATCCATTTCATACAAGTACACAAAAGCGTAAAATAAATAATACTATATGACAACAACAAGCATGCAAAAATAATCAGAATACACAAAATCGACGAAATATCCCACCCCAAACATAAAATGTGTATTGTCCTCGATGTACAAATATATATTACTAAGTACGCAAAAAGAAGGGAAAAAGGGGAAAACTAAAACTCTCCTGGTTAAACTAAAGGTGGTAGCTGAAATAGCATTAAAGTGCGAGAGCTAGATGATTCGCTTAATCACGCCATTCCCTTAGACAGTATTGGTTTGAGTGTTTTTCAATGTCATGTTCCTATAAAATGAATAAAATTCAAACATTAGTAACCAATTAACTTGGAAAGATAATATTAGGGTAAAACATCTCACAATTCAAGAAAAACTAAGGACAAGGGGGAAAACGGAACAGGGGACTGCGATACCTCAACTGTTCACATTTTTTATGTGGATGATGACACCTGAACAAATATAAACTGCATATCCTATATCTAGAAAGCTTAGTAAGTAAAAGGGTAAAAGATTAGACTGCCTCCCAGTAAGCGCTTATTTATAGTCATTAGCTTGACTTTATTGTTTTGGCTACTCATGGTGGTTTGAAAAGCTGATTTTGGACTTGCAATGACTGCATTTGCAGACATCTTCAGACTCATCCTTGACTCTCCAGGGTTCAAAATTTTCGTACTGATCATTTATAGCTCCAACCAGTCCACCAACATCTTTCTTGTAGCAATGACTTGCATAGTCATCTCTTATTTTAGTTTTCATCTTTTTGCACTCCTCGAGGTATGGTGGTTGTTTGAGTGGAATATTCATAGTAAAACTAAGTTGTGTGTCTTGCACCCTTAAGATCATCTCACATGTTTCAAAGTCCAACAAAGCTCGACTGGTTGCTAGGAATGGTCTTCATAAGGTCACTGGCATATCTTGGTTCTCTCCACTATCAAGAACTATTAAATCAGCTAGAAAGATGAAATATCAAGCTTTATGAAATCTCAGACTTTGATAAGCATGTCTTCAACTGCTCCTCAAGGATGTTTTATCGACCTATTAGCCAGTTATATCGTGATTGATGTCTCATTTGGTTTTCCCAATCCTAGTTTCCTTTTTTGTGCATATTTCGAAATATTGATTTCCAGCTTTCTAAGGGCATCCATGAACCTTGCAATCTGCCTCCCTAGCTTGTTTTGTAGCCTTTGAGGAAATGGGACTGGAGGTGTAAGTGTATTGATAAGAATGGTTGCCTTAACTCGTGGACTGTGTGAATGCTCCTGATGATTCATTTTGCTAATTGTTTAGACTGTTCCACCCGTTCTTCGTCCGTAATAGGTACTTTATTACTCTCAGTCTCTTTTTTTTCTTGTGCTGACTCTAATAGCTGAACTTCACTCCTTATTGTGATGGTCTGAGCATGTTGTTCATTTAGTTACCTTGCAGCCTTTGAGGATATGAAATAAATGACACGTAAGCTCGAATAGGGATAAGAGACCGAAATCACTGTGTTTCAACACTTGCATAATTCACAGATTCCACTGCTAACACCCATTCTCGTGGATTCTTCTCTATGTCACTAAGCAAGACACCCTGTCATTTGTTGATAATGCAGCTGCGATCTGTCCCCGCTTGATTTTCTAAGTCTTGGATAGAGGCATACTGATCCTGGATTGCAGTCTCAGTTTTGGTGATGTGCTTAACAAGTAGATCCTCCAAAGATGACCTCTTTTCTTATTGTTGTTGAAATCCTAACGGGTTGCTGTGAATTGGTTCTCCTTATCCTTGATTTTTAGCCTACGAGAAGTTAGGAAGATTTTTCCAACCAGGATTTTATGTGTTGGAGTGAGGGTTGTTATGTTGCCTTTATAAGTTCTATGCATTGCAGACCTCTGCAGATTGAATCATATGAGTGGATGCTATAGGGAAAATAATAGTGATATGATCTGTCCCACAACCTGCTCAAACTGGTGTCGGCTAGTGTACCATATTTATAGATCGATATATTATTTTTATTTTCTTTGTAAGCATCTCCATATGTGTACCGCTAGTACGGTCACTACATCAATATTATGTACACTTACTGATTTTTTTGGAGTACCCATGTCGATCCACATAGACTAATTTTTGCTATCTTCTCATATCTTTCATGAGCCTCATCAATAAATATCTCCAATACTGTTCCACCCGTTGAACCATCTATCGTATTTCCGTATTCTTGGTGTAATCCATAATATAAGATGTATACTGAGCTTGCTTGGAAATGTATACTCGAGATGACAGAAAAAACTGCATGGTGAACTTTTACACCATATCATTTCCACGACACGATGCTCCCGGAAGGTAACTAGTAGAGTCATTCACTTACGCCATACTTCAAGGTGTAAGGGAATATATGCATTCAAAAAGTGTCTATTGACATCCCTTCATGACTAATAACTTCACACAGCATCAGAAAAGCTCTTATACGCTCATGTGGATTTTCTATAGCTTTTCCAAAGAACCTGATGTCCTGATGATTTTGAAAGAGGTTGATGTTATTCGATCGAAGGTGAAAGTTAGCTTATTCAAAAGAAGGGTAGATGATAGCAGGTTGCTCAGGTGTGGGCATTCGATTCACATAATCCTTGACCAATATAAGGGCTTCATCTGCTATAATCCTCTATTGAACTGGTTGCTGCAGTTGAAGTGGATCTTGGACCCGATTTGAATTAAAATTTTGATTACCAGCCATTTTCCTCGTAATGTTTTGTTCTCTTCTATGATATTTGAAGGTTCTTTCAATTTCGGGATCTAATAGAGTGAGCTTGATCTCATTAGAATCTTGTATAACCTGATGATTGCCTGGAAAGAACGAAAATACAAGAGAATGAGTTAGCGTGATGAATAACCTAAAACAAAAAGAAAGACGAATCTTATATGAACTGATAAGCTCTAATTAAATAAAATTGCTCCTTGACAACGACATCTAAAACTTGTTCGGACAAAACTTGCAAGCATACAGAATTGTGACAAGTAATATAATTGATGAGTTGAGTTATCAATCCACAAAGAATAATTGCCAATTATAGTTTACTGGTTTTTATTAAATTCGATGTTTGTAACACAAAAAAAGGTGTGATGTTTTTTATTATCCTACATTAAGTTATGAATAATGTTAAAGATTGGCATAATCAAATAATGAGATAAACGTATTGAATTTTAGAGTTCACCTATTGATTTCTATTTTCAGTTCCTGAATTAAGTAAGTTAGTATTATTCAAGTTTTCATAACAATCGATAATCCATTAATATCTAATATTATTTTCCAAGTATATTAAGCGTATCCTTAGCATGACTCGACCTTATTCCTAAATCGAATTCATATGCAAAGAAAGCATTCGATCAGATGATTATCACTATAGATTGCACACGTCCTAAATATTATTCCTAATACCTAGTGTCGCACATCAAATATGTAGTGTTCTACTTATTGCGAGTTTTCCAACGCTACAATAACAAGAAATTATATAGTTGGTAGCTAAGCAATCAAATAATACAAAATTCATGCATATTTAATCATAAACACAAAAAGTAACTACAATACGATAAGACTTGAATTAGAAATATAGCTCAAAAGGTTTCATCATTCATCCAATGCACAAGATAAGTTTAGCCTAACATTATGATATTCAAATTATACAAGAAGATACAGAGAGACAACGCCCAAAGTAAAGAAATAAATGAAGAGCTCAAAATCTTGATTTCTTGCACTTTAATCTTCAGTATGAGCTTTGGAACTTCAAATCTTGTTGTATAATTTTTTGGACCCCTTTTCAATGATAAATAATGGTTTCTCGCGTTTTGGACCTTGTTTAGGTTATATAAGATGCTATAGATGTCATTCCATACATAGTTGGATCAAGAGAATGATACAAGAATCTTTCCTTGGAAATGAACCAGGTGCACGCCTCCCAAGCCATTTTTAGCTTTTGATGGTGCTAGGAGGAGGTCGGGTGCATGCCTGGAAATTTGTAATAGGTACACGTGTTCATGAAAATATTTGTTCATTTTAAAAGCACCGTAAGTGTACGATTCGTTGACAAGTAATAAACTGAACCTTTTGTGTCTGAATATCGTTCTCACAAGGATTGATTAGTTCTAATTCTAATTATCGTGACCTTAATCCAAACAAATAAAAGAGGATGTTTGTTTTGATGAAATTATAGCTGAATTAATAATAAATATGCAAGTATGAATTAAATAATTAACTAAATGAAAATTGGCGATGAATGTAAATTGAAGTGTTTTCTAATATGTGATGAGCGTACTAAAATCACGAATCCCTATGTAATATTCTTTTTAAACTTAGTTTTACACTTTGA
>CAIGRL010105379.1:0-14060 GCA_903798325.1 Fraxinus xanthoxyloides
AAGAAAGAATTTTTTTTTTTTTTATATTTGAAAATTATGTTGACAAATAGAAATTTACACATAACATATAGTACACATTTAAAAAGGTACTAATGTCAATTCATTCATTAAATACAAAGTGAATCCATGGATTATTTTTTAGTTGGATTATTGGTTACATTAACTGCGGACCCATTACAAGAATTTCATTTCCTTTCTTTCTAGTTGGGCTTATTGTTAAATCTGTGTACCCATTTGCAAGAATTCAATATCCTCTCCTTCCAATCATCATTTAACTCTTTGCCTCTCCACTAACGAGCTCTCCAACCCCCAAATCGCCGTCCTCAATCTGAACTCAGTTCTCTATCTCTCTCCACTAACCATAAATTTGAATCTTTGGCCGTCGATTAACCAAACGAGCTTTCCAACCACCAAAATGTCTACAATCTAAAATCTTTATTTTTTTTTTGACATGTTTTGCTTGTTACGGTAAGATTTCTGCCTGATCTTCCTTTTATCTCTTCTCTCTTGATCAAATTCTCATTGTTTTAATTGGATTTTTGTTGATGTTGTGTATTTCAAGCATTGAGGCTCCAATCGTTGATCGTCACTATTGAACCAAACGAGCTCTCCAACCACCTAAGTCTCCATCGTCGATAATCAATCTTTTGTTTTTGGTCACTTTTTGCTTGATATAGTAAGATTTTTGCTGAGCTGCCTTTTTATCTTTTATGGATCGGTCAGATTTGCAATCTTATTGAAGTATTTGTAATCATCCTTTCACTATTGGCAAATCCATTTGAGCGTTCCTTTTAGAGATTGCTAGTATTTACCCAGGCTGTTCTATATGACCCGTTCTATTTGTTCTGTTCTTTCGGTTGATTAGTTATGTATTCATTTTATAATTGTAATCTATTTCATTGTATGAATGAATGGATTATGGCATTGTCAATAAAATTTTATAGGAAGAAGTTATTCCTGTTGCAATTGAAAATCGAACATTTTAAGTGACTGATGTTATACTCGATTCATATATAGAGTTAATTATTGTTGGCTAATTATGGTAAGACCCTTGGACGGGATTCAGCCGTTGGAGTATTTATCGATTTTGCTGAGATTAGAACCAACTTAAAAACAGCCCCCAAAAGTACTTTTTCTATCATTAGTATTTTCAACCCAATCGGTATCGAGAGTACATGATTCCATAATCTAAAGTTCCATTGATATATCTAATGATACGTCGCACGTAGCTCAGGTGGGATTCCTTGAGATCAGCTGGAAAGTGCGTACACACCCCAACACTAAAGGCTATGTTGGTCCACTTGTAGTGAGATAAAGTAAACTACCTATCAAACTCCTATACAATGTCTGATGAATACTCTTACCTATAGGATCATGACCAAACTTGACGGTAGTGCTCATAGGGGTTCTAGTGTGTTTCTTGTTGTTTAATCCAAAATGTTTGACAAGGTTCTTAGCGTACTTCGATTGAGATATGAACAACCCATCATCAGTTGTTTAACTTGGAGATTAAGAAAGTAATTTAATTCTCCAACAGTACTCATCTCAAATTCTTGCTTCATGCATTCAACGAATTCATGGGCAAGAGAATCTATAGGAAAACAAAAAATGATCGACGTAAATTTGAGTTATGGTGATGGTTTCGTCAATATGTCTAGTGAATAAAGTTCTGTCTGCACTACCTGTAGAAAAATCATGTTCCACGAGATATGCATTTAGTCTATCATACCAAGCTCTAGGAGCTTGTTTAAGACCATACAAGACTTTGTTCAATTTATAAACATAATGCGGAAATTTAGGATCAATATATCATTTAGGTTGTTCAACATAGACTTCTTCCTGAAGTATTCCATTCAAGAAAGTACTCTAACATCCATTTGATATAATTTAAATCCGAAATTGTAGGCAACTACTATAAGAATTCTAATGGATTCAAGTCGATCTACCGGGCAAATGTTTCATCAAAGTCAACTCTTTCAACTTGAGTATATCATTGGGCAACTAATCTAACCTTGTTTCGAGTTATGGTACCTTGATCATCGATTTTATTCTTAAATATTCACTTAGTACCTATAACGTATTATCGAGCATAGGAACTAAATGTCATATATTGTTTCCCACAAATTGATTTAGCTTCTCATGCATCGAATTTACCCAACGTTCATCTCTAAGTCCATCTTCGACTTTCTTAGGCTCAATTTGACAGACATAACTAGAAAATGTCAAGTTGTTTAAAACCCTCTTATGAAGTCTCATCCTTTCTTCTAAATCCCTAATAATATTTACCGTAGAATGATTAGATTTAACTCAAGATGAAGATTCCTTAGAAGGTTAAGTTATATCATCGAGGTGAGGACTCCTCATTAGAGGTGTCTAGGCCCTTAAAAGTGTGTGAGGAATCGGGAATAGAAGTTTCTTTTGGTTCAGTTATCATGACGGGATCTAGACTCAAGTGATCTAACTCTTCCCAATCTCTTCCAATCTTTCCCTCACTGCAAGCATCATCAACCATTACATTGATGGTTTCCATCACAACCCATGTACGAGAATCATATACTCGATAGACTCGACTATTTCTAGAGTATCATAGAAAAATTCCCTCATCACTCTTGGAGTCAAACTTGCCCAAATTCTCTCTATCTTTTAGAATATAGCACTTGCTGCCAAACACATAAAAGTACTTGACAGTAGGTCTTTTACGGTGTTTTATCAATCTTAGGTCGGTTTAATTTCACAAACGGACACTGAACTTACTTAAAAATTACAAAACGATCACTGGAGTTTAAAACTTGCAGAAACGGTCACTGAAGTTTTATACCCTTTCACAAACGGTCACTGAAGTACCATTATGATTTTAATTCAAACTTAAATGATCAAAACACGTGGACATAGAAGCTTGACCACTTTAAGTGTAAATTTCTTTTAAACAAGAATACACTATATTTTTATGTGAGTTAAAATAACTAAAAGTGTGTTAAAAGTTAGGAATCTATGCACAATCACACAGAAGCATAAAAAAATATTTATATCTCATATCTAAATTTATGGTCTTGTACGTATATAGACAGAACGAGAATTAAAATATCATATTTACAATTTTTATCTAATTTACTCCAAATGTGGCACTTAATAGCAAGAAATTTGCACTTGAGGTGGTCAAACTTCTATATCCACGTGTTTTGGTCCTTTAAGTTTGAATTGAAATTATAACAGTCCTTCACTGATCGTTTACGAAACAAATTAAAACTTTACTGACCGTTTGTAGAAGCGCATGAAACTTTAGTGATCATTTCCGCAAGTTTTAAACTTTAGTGATCGCTTTGTAATTTTTAGGTAAGTCAGTGACCGTTTATAGAATTAATCCATTTTAGGTCTAAGGTAAACTCTGTTTACTATGTGACATGCACTGTTGATGGCTTCACCTCAGAAATGCATAGCTAGTCCCTTACTTGAAGCATGCTCTAGCCATTTCTTTAAGCACATGATTTTTTCTTTCAACAACTCAATTTCATTGTGGGGTGATCAGCAAGGAGTTCTTATGCTGAATTCCTTCCTCCAGATAGAATTTCTCAAAATTAGAGTTTTCAAACTCTTTTCCATGATCACTCGAAATTCTAGATATTGTGAAGGCTTTCTCATTTCTAAGCATTTTGCACAAATATATAACAAGACTAAATACCTCAGATTCTTCTCTTGACAGCTCAATCCATGTGTATTGAGAGAAATCATCTACCACAACCAAAATATATCGCTTACCACCAAGACTCTCCGTCATAGATGGTCCCATTAAGTCGATATGGGCTTGTTTGTCAATATTTTAGAAATTTGTTTATGATTTACTCTAATCTGTTCACCTTGTTGACACGGTCAACACAAAGTGGTATCGTTATTTTCAAGTTTAGGTAAACCATTGGCAAGTTCCTTCTTAGCAAGTTTAGACAAACTCTTATAGTGTGGTAATTCCACAAACGATCACTGAACTTACCTAAAAATTACAAAACGGTCAATAAAGTCTAAAACTTGCAGAAACGGTCACTGAAATTTCATGCGCTTTCACAAACAGTCCATGAAAGACTGTTACGATTTTAATTCAAACTTAAAAAACCAAAACACGAGGACGTGGAAGCTGACCACCTCAAGTGCAAACTTCTTGCTATTAAGTGCCAACAAGTGATTAATTTGCACTTGAGGTGGTCAAACTTCTATATCCACGTATTTTGATCTTTTAAGTTTGAATTAAAATCATAAAGGTCTTTCAGTGACCGTTCGTGAAACAAATTAAAATTTCAGTGACTGTTTGTGAAAGCGCATGAATTTTCAGTGATCGTTTATGTATGTTTTAAACTTAAGTGATTGTTTTAGAATTTTTAGGTAAGTTCAGTAATCATTTGTAAAATTAACCCTCTTACAGTTCATATCACCAAGGCATTGATGTCACAGTTCCGTCACATCAATCTGGACACTTCTACACACATAGTTGGAATTAGGAAGAATCCCATAACAATTGTCACAAGTTCTTACACTTTCAAGAACAACGGTACCAATATAATCATACACAGTACACATTTTCTGGAAAAAACTAACCTCAAAATCAGCCTCATGTATTTAACTAATGCTTAACAAATTTAACTTTAAATCTTTCACATAAAGCACATTTGAGATAGCATGTAATCCAAATATATTAACGGTACCTTTACCTTGAGCCCCATCCCCAAAAGTAACCATACTGCCATTCCAATTAGTGAGAGTGGAGAACAAGGCTTTACTACCACACATATGTCTAGAACATGCGCTATCAAGATACCACGTAGAGTTATTTTAAGCTTTAAGTACAACGTGGGCAACATATTCAACTTATCATAAGACCTAGAAATATCAATTTTCTTAGCCTAAACCTTCTTAGAAGTAGAAGTGATTCGAGTTGACCGATTCATCATCTTAGTTAAATGGCTAACATGATTGGCAAAGAAGTTAATGTTGCTCTAGATATCCTGACTTTTACTTCTAGTCACAAGTTTACGACACCTAGATCTTGTGTGTCCCAGTGTACACAATGGTGACAGGTGGAAATAAACTAGGTTCAAACCTCCTCGATGATTGATTCTACATTTTCTATTAGGTCTTGATCTTAAAACATTCATGCCCTTGGGTTTAGGATTAGCTGCATTCCTAATTTTTTTTGGTGGATTGGACGAAGGTGGTTTTGAAAGTACTAGTAGTAGTATTACCATTTTGAACGTATCCTAGTCAGTGCCTATTTCCATCACGCTTGTTCATCCCTAACAAATTATCGAGTTTCCGAGTACCACTAATGAAAGAATGAAGTTGAATATTAGATTTTTCTAGTTCACTAGTTAAGGATTTAATTTTAGCTTCTAGATTCTCATTTATCAGTTTCAAATCACCCAAGTTTTTGGTAAAATCCTAAGGTAACCTAAAAGTTTCTCTCTCTCTCTCTCTCTCTCTCTCTCTCAAGTTCATTAATCTTTTTTAGTACGGTTTTATTGAACTTCTTGATTTTAAGACTCTCCTCAAATAACCGTCGATAAGACTCATGAATATCGGTTTCATCCTCATAGTCATCCTCAAAATTCTCACTATGTTCATCATTCTCCAGCGTTCATTCTCCTCATCAGATTCAATCTTAGCTATAGGCGTGAAAGCCATAAATTTTGTTCATCCTCACCGTCAGAGATATCACTCTGAACATTCAAATCTTATTCATCATCACTCAAAGTCACTGCTAATGCCTTACAACTTCCTTTATTCAAATTTTTCTTCAAATTAGGATATTCATTCCTATAGTGAGCAAAACTCTGACACTCATGACATCTGACTAACTGTGTTTTCTTACTAGAAGTTGTAGGGTTATTCTTTTCACTTTTGTCTTTTGAGAATTTACTATGGATACCATTTTTCCTCTCATGAGGTTTTTTCTTATTCCTCATCACGTTTTGAAATTTTTCACGAAATAAGCTATTGAGTCGTCCCGTCCCTAAGGATCTCAGCGTCAATAGACTCACTCTCTTCTTCCCTAATGGTGTTCATGGTTATGGATTTAACCTTCTTTGGTTGAGAAATTGTGAGTTCATAGGTTTGGAGAGATCCTACGAGTTTCTCTATCTTAACTTCATCTCAGTTCTTACTTTCTTCAATAACAATGATTTTAGGTCTAAACCTTTTAGGTAAGGATTTAAGGACTTTTCGAACTATCTTAGACTCAAGGACCTTTTCACGTAGGTTGAAACTCGAGTTTACTATATCATTTAGCTTCACATAGAATTCATTGAACGATTCATCTTCCTTCATTCTAATTTTTTCAAACCTAGATGTAACATTTGCAGTTTGGAGTTCGTAACAGACTTGGTACCATCGTGTGTGGTCTCTAAGATATCCCAAACTTCTTTATCAGTTTCACACATCAATACTCTCATAAACTCCTCTGCAGACACAACCATAAATAGAGCATAAATCCCTTTACTATTCCAGTTGTAATCAACAACTTGATCTTTGGTCTAAAGAGAATATCAGAGGGTATAACAACACCAGGAACAGTTGATGAAGGTGTAGTCCTACCGTTTTGTACACTAATCCAAATACGCCCATCCAACGCTTTAAGGAATGCTTTCATTCAGACTTTCCAATAAACATAGTTGCTTCCGTAAAAAAGGAGACACAGATAGAGACGACTCATCTAGATTAATTTATGGGTCAGAAATTGAAATGTGGCCCCGGATTCTAATTGAAATCACGAGATTTGATCCAAACTATACCTAGAGGGGGGTGAATAGGTGATTATGCAGAAGTAAAAATTAATAATTAAATAACAACAAGTCACTTTTAATTATTTCTAGATAATCAATCAAATAGTCCAATTTTCTATGTTGAATTAGCAAAGTCATATGAAAGCAATAAATAAACACCAGGAATGATCACGGAGAAATCCCAACTGGATAAAAATTTCGGACACTTGTCAGTGAACAATCCATTATAAACGATTTTTGAACTTTAGGAACGACTACCAATAGTACCTTTTGACCTCCTGACTGCAATTCTCACGACCCTCTCGGATTGCGTGCTCCTGCACCAACTCGCGGCTTTAGAATTCGTCCATCTCTCATGGATCAACAAAGAACTCCGAGTTCTCCAACAACTAGGACTCCAGTCACCTTCCCTTGATTTTCAAATCTTTGACAGATGTGTAGGAAGTAGTAGTTTGGTATTTGGATTAAATGAGTTTGATGTTTCTAGTGCCAAGACCAAATCAAAACAACAAATGTTTAAAGGTATGGATGATTTTGATGGAGAGGATATAAAGAAATCAATGTTTTCTCAATGTTCAATCTTCAGAAAAATCATTCAAATGCTATCTAGTATTTATACTATAGGTTTAACAATGAATGGGCCGGATAAAAAGTATTAAAAACGCGAATCAAAATTGTCTGGATAACCTTGTCGCTCAAGCGAAGGTCAGGCAACAGGCGAGCGACGGTGTGTCACTCGAGTGAAGGCCAGACAATATTCTAGCAAAATTGAGGCACCATTTGTCCTTCTTTTCCAATCTCGAATCCTAAACCTAATACAACTCAATTTATACTATTTGTAACTTACTCGACTTTTACAACATATTAAATCTAATCTTTTTGTTCACAGATTTGTCAATTACATAAAAAACATAACATATTTGATCCAAACTTCACTTACTGTTATCCAAATTCTACTTTTTGATTATTTTTTAATTAAAATTAGTTAGTGAATTATCTTGGTTAGCAGCCTACGTGTGTGTAGATAAATATAAAATAATCTTGAATTTCATTAGAATTTGTAATTCAATTAAAACCGCACTTAACCTTATTTAGTTGAATTGAAATAGTAATGTCCCACTTTTCTCACGTCAAGCGGTCGAGAAAGGAAAATATTGGAACTTATATTCATTTTTTTTTTCAAAAATTCATTTGATCTATCGAGATAAGATTTATAATGTGCAAGTGATTCGTTTCCTTATGTTTTTATATATTCGACTAAATATGCATGAATTATCAATAGATTTTCGGGTTTGGCATAACGAAATGTGAACTCCTTTTGATTCTTTATAATGAAATGTGAAATCCTTCAAGTTGACTACGTGATGGGTATCTCGCTTGACCACAGATATACTCCATATTAAAAGTGGTATTATTGTTATATAATTAAGTATGAAAATTACACGTATCTTATGGGATATTTTTAAATGATCACTTTTACAATAATTTACAAGTTAGGTCAGGTAGCATGATGGTGATACAGGTTGCCAGAGGATTTGAAGAACCAAAAAAAATCAAGGTTTCTATCTTTTAATTGACTAATTAGTTTTATTTACGTTCAAGGACATGTTTATTTAATAGTTAGTTGATTTTGTTTATTTCGAAATATGCAAATTTCATGTTTTGGTTTAAATTATTGATGCCATACATATTTTTACAAAGAAATAAAATTTCTTCTTATTGGTTTCGCAATTAATGTGAAGAAAATTGAAATTAAACTTTTAGTAACACTCTAGAGTTTATGAAAATTGGGGTGTTACAGTTTGGTATCAGAGCACAAATCTATCATTCTGCATTTAAAATAGTTATTTGTTTCAAATAAATGAATTTTAATAGAAGTTTACCAACTACCAAAAAAAAAAAAATAAAAATTTTAAAGACTATCTAATTCGTGCTTATTGTTTGAGTTTTCTTAATTGCATATTCGCATGAGTGAAAAGGTTTGCCAAAAATACGTAAACTGTCTAAAGAGAGTTTGAGATTCAGGCGGTCCACTTACGATCCCCCTCCTTATCTAAAAGTCTTTTAGTTGCACGTTATTCAAATCAACATGACGAAAAACAATATATCAAACCATTCCAATTTTATTAAATTCCATTTTTAAAAATTTCTATTTTAATAAAATCCTATTTTAGGAAATTTCTGATAAACATAAAGTATTTTCATAAGTAGTAGGAGTTTAAGGACACTGTAAGTTTTTTTGAAGTCCTAAACATGTAATCATTGACATGTAATGAGTATCTTACTTGATCACCGATATACTCCATATGAAAAGTGGTATGAAGTGTCTATATTATTGTTATATAAATGTGTATAAAAACTGCATGTATTTTAATGAGAATTTTTAAATGATCGTTCGTACAATAGTTTACAGGTTAGTTCGGATAAACTGGAATTGTGGTAAGAAGGTGATGCAGATTGCCAACAAAAAGTATTAAGTTTTCTGTCTTTCAATTGATTAATTAGTTTTATTGGCGTTCAAGGACATATTTATTTAATAGTTAGTTGATTTTGTTTATTTTGAAATATACAATTTTCATGTTTTTGTTTAAATTATGGATACCATATATGTTTTTACAAAGAAATAGATTTTCTTCCTATCGTTTTCCCAATTAACGTGAAGAAAATTGAAATTGAACTTTTCGTAACACTCTAGGGTTTATGAATTATAATAGCAATTACAAGAATTTAACTCTTGAAAATTGAAATAGTATTACTTATGTAGTTTTGTATTGAAAGGTCAGTATTGTACGTGTAGTGTAAAAAGCCCAAACTAATAATTGATTGGACAGATCTCATCGAATTATCTATGTTCAATTATTGTAGTTTATTTATATATGTGTGATTTGATCCGTTTAGTATCTTTGAAAATGTTCAAGGACTTAATTATAAACATAAATAAAGTAGAAGGGTTGCACATATTACCTGGTTGAAGTTTGACCAAAAGTCAATCGAATTTTAATTAATTAAACATCGAGATTCAGGTTTTACCACATATGGTACAAATAAGGAAACAAGACTTATTCAAATATGTATAAAGACACCTTTGTTTTATTTTTATTTTTATTTATTTATTAATTTTTTTTGTGAAAAACCCATTCATAAATCTTCAAAACGGCAAGTTCTAGATACAAGGAGGGTTTTCCTCCAACACAATTTCTTCCTTGGAGAGTTTAAGTGCTTCATTTGCTAATGTATGAACAACCATATTCACCTTCCTAGGTACATGACTAACATACTAGGAATGAAAAAAACCTAGCATGCTCATCGCGTCCTGAATCAGTAAACTCGGGTAGTTCCAAAATTCCAATTCGTCATTAAGTCCCTTCACAACGTTAAGTGAATCGCCCTCTAGAATGATCGACGTCAGCTCAAGTTGTTTGCACAGTGATACAGCTTCCAAAGCTCCAAGGGATTCAACTAAAAAAGCGTCCAGAAGACATTTCTTTTTGACATGAGCGAAGCTTTAACATCTCGAGTCCAGTCTCTCACTATAACCCTGATTTCAACTAGACAATTGGCCAAGTCAACTACCGCGTCCCAATTGATTTTATACATATTCAGAGGGGGTACAAACCATGGTTAGGAATTCTAGACCTCTCTATAACTGGTTCTCGCTGGTGACGAATTCGCGATTCTGTACTCCCCCGCATGTTGACGAGCTCTGTTTAAGATTGTATCTGGGTCATCAAATTATCCTCAAACACAAAGGAGTTTCGCCTCTTCCAGATCAAATATACTGTAGCTGTAAAAACCTTCATATTTTCCTCAAGCAGCGTATTGAACAGATGGCATGCTAGTTCTTTGAAGTGTATCGGCATGATGGACATTTTTTGTATCTTTCGTGAGTTAGAACCCCATAGTCTTGGGTAGCAATACATAGCCACAAAGAATGAATCACGGACTCTTCTTCCTGTTTACAAACCGGACATGGATGGGACTCCCTAACTTTCCTTTTGTTCAAGTTCAAATTTGTGGGTAAAGAGTCATGGGTTGCGCGCCACAATAGCATTTTACTTGCATTTGAGGCCTTAAGACGCCATATTTTCCTCCAGACTTCATTTTGAGTATTGCTATATGAGCATTGTCCTAATGAGTCGTGTTTCACCTGATTGATATAATGGTATGCACTTTTGACTGTGAATTTCTCATCCTTCGTTCCCCTCCAAATTGGTTTGTCCGGGCTACCACATAGACTGATGGAATCTTGCTAATAATATTAGCTTCCGACTTATCGAAGATTAGTTTGTTCCAAGATTTTGATTCTGCATCTATGAGGTCGCTCACTCACCATTCAGAAGCCGGTCATGTAGGGGAGATTGAATTTGAAAAGTGGAAGATTGGGGGATCCATTTGTCCTTTTCAATAACCACTAATTCGGCGTTCCCTATTCGCCAGAATAAACCCGCTTGTAACACGTCTTTTGCATCTGAGAAACTCCTCCAAATGTAAGAGGCATTGCTGCCGATTTCGCTTTTCAAAAAGTCTGTTCTACTATATAGTATTTTCCTTTGATCACATTTGTAGCCAGTGAACTAGGATTTTGGATTAGCCTCCAGCCCTGCTTAGCCAGTAATGCTACATTAAAGTGTTCAAAGTCTTTATAGCGAAGCCCTCCAGCCATTTTGGAAGCCCCTAACAAGTTCCACAGGAGCCATCGCATCTTTGTTTTGTCTCTTCTACTTCCCCACCAAAAGTTCTTAACTTGCCGATTTATAGCTTGAAGGATAGTTCGTGGAAGTTTAAAGATACTCATACAGTATATTGGGATAGCTTGGATAATAGCCTTCAGAAGAATTTCTTTACCTGCTTGCGAAATGAACCTCACAGTCCAGCTATTCATTCTGCTTCGTATCGAGTCAATTACTGATTTGAACACTGTCATTTTATTCCTTCCCACATAAGCCAGCAAACCCAGATATTTCTCAAGAGATTTTGCTTCTCTAACTCTGGCTGCATGTAGTATAGCTGACTTGATTTCCTATCTTGTGTTACTGCTGAAATAAATGGATGTCTTTTCCATGTTAAGTTGTTGCCCCGACGCCTGTTTGAAAGAGTTCAATAGATAGGACAGCCCCTACCATTCCAAAACATTTGCCTTGTAGAAAATCAAGCTATCATCTACGAAGAATAAGTGATTTACCAACATGTTACCTCTTGCAAACAGAAAGCCAGAAATGATCCCTTCCGCCTCAGCTTTATCCAGTAAGTTGTCGAGCACCTGTGAGCAAAGCATGAAGAGATAAGGGGACAGAGGGCCCCCTTGCCTTAGACCTCTCATGGGCTGAATCTGACATTGTGGTTCTCCATTGATAACCAGTGAGTATTTCAGTCTTGACACAGTACATGATAAGCTCTATCCACCAATTGCCAAAGCCAAGTTTCCTTAAGACAGCTTCTAGGAAATTCCACTCGATATAGTCATATGCCTTGCTCATGTCAAGCTTAAGTGCCATGTAGCCACCTTTCTTCCCTTCTACTCGATTCTTCATGGAGTGTATTGCTTCGTAGGCCACAATTATGTTGTCAGAGATTAACCTCCCTGGGACAAATGTGCTTTGTGCTAGTGAAATAATATCAGACAGGAAAAGTTTTAGCCTGTTAGCCAACACTTTCGATACAATTTTGTAGAGAACGTTACACAGACTAATAGGTCTAAAATCAGATACAGATAAATGATTTTTTTTTCTTAGGAATCAAGACAATAAAAGTTTCATTTATCTCATAGAAGCCTTGCTTCGTAACGAAAAGCTCTTTAACTGCTGCACACACTCCTTCTCTAATGAATTCCCAGTTGTCCTGATAAAAGCTAGCAGAGAAACCATCGAGGCCAGGGGAACTCATCGAGTCCATTTCAAAGATTGCTCGCTCCACTTCCTCATCAGTGCAGGATCTCTGTAATCTATCATTAATGTCAGGAGAGATTTTGATCTCAAGGTCCTGAATCACCTTTTCAATGCCAATCGGGTGAGAGGACGAAAATAAATGTTGGTAGAACAGTTGGAAGGTGTTGTCAATCTCCTTCTGTTCAGTAAGCATCTCACCCATGTCATTCAAAATATTATTGATGGTAGTTTGTTTCTTCCTCTGAGATGCACATTTATGGAAGTAGGCCGTGTTCTTGTCCCCACTCTTGAGCCACGTTTGTTTGGACCGTTGCTTCCATTTAATTTCTTCATCTTCTAGCAGTGCATCCACCTGATTTTGTTTGTCTTTAGTTCTCCCGTTCAATTCCCCTTGGTTTACACTCTGTAATAACTGAAGCTTCTGCATGTTTACTTTTAATTCCTTCCTGGCAGCTCCTGCATTACATTTGGCCCAACACTCAAGTTTCTCCCTGCATCTCACTAGGCCCTCATTGAACCAAAAAAATGAACTGCTTCGATCCCCAGGGTGTGGCCAGGTACTTTCTAGGTTGTCTATGCACTACTGCTTCCCAGACCATACAGCTTCATAACGGAACAACTTGGGAGCATTGGATTTCAATGAAGAAGGACTGTTATTCCAATGGATCAATGAGTGGTTATGGTCCGACTTAACGACTGGAAGCACCTGTACCTCACAATTGCAGAACGGAGAAGGAAAGCGTTAACTGTATTGTCCTAGATTTTATACTCTTAATTTGGTTGATGTAGCCCATTTAAGAAATAAACTATAGAAGCTCGGCCCATTTAAGGTTATGAAAGTACAAGCTATAAGTTATTTATAAGCCCAATAATTAAGACATTAAGCTTAATTAAATTTGATTACAAAGATTTAATGAATAACTGGTTCTCACAATGGTCATCTGCATGGTATTTCATATTGGCAACCCATGTTCGAATCATCATGCTGATGTTTTTATAAAGTAATTTATAAAATTATTTTTTTATGGGTTTAAAACTCTTCAAATTCTTAGTTAAAGACTCAATTTAACAAGATTAATGGTAATAGAACCCTCCCATTTAGTTTTCCACTAAAAATGGAGGTTACAAGAAGAGGAAAAGCATTTTCTAACTACACCTCCCCTCGAATCCGAAATTACGCTTATTTTCTCTAAAAAAAAATTTATGTTAAGTAAAGTTTAAAAGAATAGCAAGGGTGTGAAGAAGAAAGTGTACACTTTGATCAATGAAAAAGATTTTCAAAAGAATAAAAGAGGAGCATATTTCTAAAAGTTCCAGTGCCGTCGGGAAGCACCAACCATCATCCAACATTATACTTTCAAAAGCTTTTAACGAAGGTAGGTAGAGATGCAAGTGTTTGTTTCGTTTTTAA
>CAIGRL010105404.1:0-26092 GCA_903798325.1 Fraxinus xanthoxyloides
TATATTGAAGAAGAAGATCAAGAATTCGCAACAAATCAAGAAGAAATAATCAAGATTAAAGAGCAAGAAATAAAAATCAAGAACTTTCAGTTAAATCTTCAAGATTCAAAACAATTGATCAAAGTATCTTCCGCGCTTATAATTATCTTAGTGATTTGATATGGAAATCCTGGCAATAAAGATAAAAGATTCATATATTTTTAAGTTTTAAAAGATCCTGCACTCCATAATTGCCAATTTTTGAACAAGAAATGCCCCTTTGTTCGAGAATGTAGAGCTTGCGGGGTAGATAAGATTAGAAAATTTGTATTTGAAAAGGAATATGTAACTATCCATTCTATTACAATTGAAAATTATCATAATCAGGGACAAATTCATGCTCCAAATTTTGTTCTAGAAGCAATTTTGGATCAAAACAATATTCCAAAACCCCTTATATACAATCAAGAGATTGTTTCAGAAGAATAAACACAATATAACTCAAGAACAAGTTCCATTAAAAAGATTCACTATTCTCTATGAAAAACAATGATGTTTGGGAACTCATCCCATTGCCTGAAGGTGTGAAACATGTTGGTTGTAAATGAATATTTAAAACTAAGAGAGATTCAAAACATAATATGGAAAAATATACGATTCATCTTGCTGCAAAGGACTTTAATCAAAGGGAATGCATTGATTACAAAGAGAATTTCTCTCCGATTTCAACAAAAGGCTCTTTCAGGACTATTATAGCACTTGGCACATTTTAATATTAAACTACGTTAGATAGATATAAAAAGGGCATTTCTCAATGGTGACACTGAAGAGACGATTTATATGGCACAATCGAACAACTTTGCGTCAGGAAATCCAAAGATGGTTTACAAATTAAAAGAATCAATCTATAGACTCAAGTAGGCTTCCTATCAATGGTATTACAAAATTCATTAAATAATTATCTCATTTGATTTTGAGATGAATGCAGTTGATGATTGTATATATCACAAGTTCGGTGAAGTAAGCATATTTTCATGGTATTGTATGTCTTTGACATACTACTTGCATGCAATGATATATGCTTATTGTACGAAATTAAGAGATTTCTATCAAAGAATTTTGAAATGAAAGATCTTGATGATACCTCTTTTGTATTAGGAATAAAGCTAATGCTTCGTCAAACAATGCACATAGTGCACAATCCAAATCCGATGTGTAAGGGTTGCAGGTTAAACCACTTAACTACAAATCATTCTATAGCCTCTACTTATACATCTGAGTCTAAAAAGTCAAGCTATGCACAGAACATTCAGAAGCGGAGAACAATGCCCACTCTAACATCTATAATTAATGTTGGAGGAATCATTCAAATTCGAGGACAATGTATTTTGAGACATTAAGGGCAATATTTGATTGAGGTTTGGGGGTAGGGGGAAATATCCATATTTTTACTTGTTTATATAATTTTATATTTTTTGTGTGATAGTAATGTGTTTATTTCTTTTATATAATTGGGAAAAAAAAAGAGAAAATGAGAAACAAAAATGTTTTTTTTATGTATGTGTGAGTTGGATGACCTTGTCGACTTATATTATTATAATTTTAATTACATATTGACTTAAAGATCTTGAATAAGTTGAGTACTTTAATTGATTTTACGCCTATTCTTGTGAGACTTGATACGTTTTGAGCACTTTGTTGAGTTATTAATTGTGAAATCGTGAGTTGATTCATTATTTGGGATAGGTTGAATTAGTTTGAACTTAGAATGCTAAATCCAAAACTTTATCATATGATACAACCTTATAACCATTTGAAAAGATAGTTTAAGGGTGATTGAGCCAATGTACCTTCAGTGAGTGTTGATTCCATACATGAACATTAATTTTTAGATTGTCTTTGGCTAATAAGATGAAGCCAGGTATGATTCTCATGTTGAAAATCTTGAAAAGAAAATTTATTAAAAAAAAAAAAAGTCAGATCTACTACATGAACAAGTACATCAATTTTGAAAAAAGCAAGTACATAAAATATAAGACACAATATACATGATTAAGCCTCAAAAACTTATTTTAGGGAGAACTTTTAGCGGGAATAATTAGCCTAGTTAAATCTTAGAGTCTGAAGCAATCAAACTCTAGTAGACTCATCGTTTGTTAAAATAGTTACTTGCATTGATGAAATTCATCCAAACTAGAGTGAAATGAGTTAATATTGAAATTTCTACCTTATAAGACACCTCGAGAGAGTTTAAATAACGAATTTAGGGGGTGCATCTTAAGAGTGGAGAAAGAATATATTTGGCCATCGAGGGTCGAGAATTGAATAAATATGAGTTTATTATGATTGGCTTTATTATTAACACACTTACATCAATTAAACATTGGATAAGTGAAAATTTCAAAACTTGTGAAAGATTATATTCGTGTTTATTTGTTGAGTTAAGTATATGATTTTGTTTGAGGGTGGACAAATATTCAATTTTTGGGATATTTAAATAGTGTATTTTCTACACTTATTTAAGTCGTCAAAAGTGGATGTTTAGACTCACTTTTAAACACTTATTGATTAATCTAGTATTTATATTATTTCTTTAGGTAGAACGCGCTGTTGGACAAGTTTTTGGAGAAAAAGAATGAAAATCGGGGAAAAGTGATGTTTTTTGTAAATTCTTCAAAGATTGGGGACCAAATTGAAATAATTTGAAAGGTCAAGGGCTTGCATTGAAATTATAAGAAACTTGAAGTGAATTAAGGAATTGAAAATGAGGACTACTTGCACTTGGGCATAAAATTGTACCTTCGATCGCAAGACAATCGCAAAGATGTGCGGATAGTAGCCTAGTGAATAGTGATACCATTTGATTGCAACTAAATGTACCAAGATTTTATTTAATTTTTAGTTTTGCCCAGAAAGCAAAGTGGCCAAGATTTTTGGGATGCAAAATTCGGCATTCTTCATTCAAGAATGTGGAGAAGAAAGCTACAAAGTGTGTCAATGCATAAAACATCAAGAAATTGAAGATTTAAGGGTTGGAATTGAAAATCAAAAGCAAGGAAAAATTCGGATTGAATTCTTCAAGGAGGCGAAATTGATTATCTTTCTTCTTGCAAATATACTTTTTGGGTCATTAATATTCAAATGTTTTATTGCAATTGCATCATTAGCATGCTAACCTAAACTTATATTATTAAGAGTTGGAACGAAGATGTAAACCTTTGATTTATTGTTTTAGTTCAAAGACAATTTCTTTCATTATGATTTATGTAAATTGATTGTTATCATATTCTTACTCGATCATCATTAGATAATATGTGGCTTATTTTATTTTCGGGATTTTGATGTTTATCACATTACATTTAATATTCAACATAAGGATCAATTAACATTATAAATAATTATTTACGACTTGTGCAATCATAATAGGCAATTTTGTGACTATCTGCATTTCTAAGTATTTAGATTCGGAATAGTAATATTTTGAGTGTATTTAGAAATATGTTTAACTTACCTCGAAACATATTATTGAATAAAATAGAATTAGTGGTTATCAATTTATACACAAATTTGTCTAAAGAATATAAGTCGAGAATTAAAACGAGAGATCAATTGGTGGAATCAGATTTCTAACACGCTCTTCTCATATAAAGTTTTTTCACGTGCACTTAGATAAAAAAAAAAAAATTAGTATAATTATTAGTATTAAACATACAAATAACACTTCATAAATTGATTTTGTTACATTCGCATTCAACTGCTATAAATACAATTTAAATTAAAGTTTATTACTTGTTGGAACGATACTATCAACTTATTAAATCTATTCCCGTAGCCTAACTAAATTTCACCGAACACAAAACTTCAAATTTAGTTTATCCCCATTTATTTTAGTAATAAAAACATCTTACTTTTCTTTTCTCCTCTCTTCTTTTTTGAATCAATATAAATAAAACCGTTTCAAATTGGGATCCGGGTTTACTCGACTTGAGCTCCAATAGAAATTGGAATTTTTATTGTATATGACTTATTCCTCACACAGATTAAGTGTAAAACTGTGTTCAATTTATATTGCTATTAGTGCTAGATACTGAGCAATTTAATTATAAAATATAACTAAACAACGGCTGGCTGGCATTGCCGGAGGGTTCTAGCTTAAATATTATCATAGCACTGATGATCCAAGCATTGGATGCATCTAATCTAGTCCGCTGTTTTAAGAACTGAAGTAGTAGTTGTAGCAGTCGTAGTCGTCGTCATAGTTAGATAGCCTTGCTCCGTTAAAGATGCAACACAATCCTCAAACATTTCTTCAATTGACCTCAACTTTAATCCCAACTCATTCAATTTTGAGGTATCCAATTCATAGTAGAGCCTATCAACTTTCTCAAACCTGACAATTGAACCCACCATATGTACATATCATTTTCAGTAGTGATGAAAAATGTATAGAATCTCAGAATTTTTTGTTTAATTCTATTATTTACTATATGCAGATTCATCTTATATGATAGTAATTTGACTAACCTCTTCGGAATAGGCAGTGATGGAAATTGTGCTGCCAGAATAGACGCTAGTTCATTATTGTCAACAACAGTTGAGGAACAAAGGTAACGTCCCTTGGCAGTTTCACGTTCATATGCAAGAATGTGGCACAGCGCAACGTCGTCAATATGAACATATCCCATTCTTCCATGCCACTTAAATTTTTCCTTCTCCCCTTTTCATATTGTCGTGGTTTAGAAACATCAGCATACATACAAAAGAAGCGATATGCATATACTAAGGCCAGTAGAGAAACTGGTACGTACCTTTGAGCAAGCAGAGGACATCGGCTGCAGTAGAGCATAAATCAGGAGGCAAACTTGGTCCAATGACAAATGACGGAAGAACAGTAACTAGATCAATCTTGTTTTCTTCACAGAATTCCCATGCAGCTTTCTCTGCTAAAGTTTTTGACAGTGCATACCAAATCTAGTACGATAGCTAAAACAATTAAGGGCTAGCTAATCCAATATAATCAGGCAATTAATCAATTATAGTAGGTACCTGAAGTCTCTCACAGAGTTCGACAGAGCTCCAAGACGACTCGTCCAGTGGTACACTGGGATCAAAATCATCTCTTGCCCTTACTGTCGATGAAGATGAGGTGAGAACCACACGCTTTAGAGATGGATTCTTTTGGCACGAGCGCAGAACATTCAGCGTGCCATCAATTGCTGGTTGCAATATTTCACCCTGTATGTTCCAATCAACACTAGCCACTTGAGCAGCGAATTAAAGAGCCGGTTATACTAAAAATCAAAATAAACGATTGGTTTGCCTTTTAGTTCCAAGAATTAGATGGATTCACACCTTTGGATCAGAAGTAGGGCGTCCTAAGACAGGTGAAGCAGTGTGAAAGACTCCACCACATCCCATAACTGCCTCGTCAAAGCTTCCCTCTACCATTAGGTCAGCCCTCACCAGAAACAGTCTCTCTTTCGCTCCTTCCAGCTTCCATAGATGACCCACTTTCTTCACATCTTCTGCTTATATATTGTGCGTTAACTCAGATACAGATGTAATCAGGCAAACTAGACTATAACCATACAATCTGTCTATTAAATTTGAGCAGCCGTACACATACCTATGTCCCTAACTGTCCCAGTGACATGATAACCAGATAAAAGAAGTCGCTTGATCAGCCATGAAGCCAGAAACCCAGCTGCACCAGTCACACAAACTTTACCCTTTGATTCTAGCGTTCGATCCATATATATTTTTGCCGAAACACTGAAATCTAGTCTCAAGATGAGCCACATATAACCCTCCCATTGCGTGTAGATTTATATGCCAAAAGCTTCAAGCACATCATCAGCATGATAATAAGATGAAGGCTAGAGTAAGGTAAGTCATCTAATGCTTGTGGGTCATTTATAGTTTGCAAACAACAAATTAACTAAAGTCGTAGCAAGTGAACAACTTGACATCGTTAACAGCCAAAGGTGTCATATATTTCCAGTTTGTATATTATAACGGGTGAATTGGGCATAAAAGAGAAACTACTGATTCTTTTTCATTTCACAAATGAACCATAATCTTGAAGCAATTTGACAGAATTGAATTCATAAACATATATTCGTGTTGTAGGCTAGAAGTAAATGACACGTAGTTTTCATTTTATATTTCCAAAAGTTGAGTTTCAGGTTCTATAATAGGACCAGCATTGGGACATCACCATTCTATAACTGAAAACAGTCAGAGAACAAACCAGACGGGTGATTTCTCCCCATCAGACGTTTTCTTCCCTAATCAATAAAAGAAAAAGGTACTTGATTCTCCTTTTCCATGATATCGCAAACCTTTAGGCGAAATACTGAACAAACAAAAAACTGAATAGTTGTCTGCCACACTATTCATCTCATCGCGCTAGATCAACAGAAAGAGTTAAAGCAACTACACTGAACAGACCAATAAATATGTTCGTAATTTAAATTATTAGTAAACGATTATCAGGAAATCATTTGCTGCTTTCAGCAGCATTGACAACCTAAAACTAAACTCCTCTTTCCCAAAATGGAAAAAAATGACTGGTCTCTTGGGAATCAACCCATTACATTAAAATACTAAAGTGAGTAAATGGGCACAAAGGCAGAATAACTTCTTCCAGAGACAGCAGCACGAAAGAACAAGGATTGCCGGAATTTTCTTTTACAGTCGGCCTTAACTTGCTTCATGTGCTCTCTATGCGCTGATGCAGTTTATAAAATTCTTGTCCTCAGATGTACTTACTACTGTACTCTATTGATTAAAGCTAATTAGTTCCTCATCCTTCAATTTGAATGTCCAACCAGGAAAGTCAGACTCCGAGAACAAACACGATGGAGTTGCTTTATAGAATGCCAATGGGACTTGCTTCACCCTTCGTCTCATCTGTGAGAACAATTTATATTTTCAGAGGATCAATTGCAGAAAATAAAATGTGCATGCTGCATCAGCAACTATAACCCACCAGAAATGGGTTGAAACGTAAAACTAAATCGGGGCCATGAAGTTGAATGACAAAACAAGGTAAACAGATTAATGTGGGTTAAAGATCAGCTCATCAAACAAGAAACAGACCAGACTTGCAATACTAAAAAGTACCCATAATTTAGTTCCTGAAACCTAATGCAGAAATGAAGTCACATAATTTCAACGTGTTAAGGAAAACCCCTCAACCAAACAAATGATGTTAATCATATATGACAATCAACGACATATAAATGTCTAGTGTAATAAAGCAAAGTACCTCGTTATTGAAAATTGTTGCATATGAACCAGAACTGAAATCCATAACTGCAATTTCAGCAGTTTTCCCTCTGACAGCCAAATCGTTCTCAAAGGACAAAAAAAACCTGATCCCACAATGAAGAGGATAAATTATTAACAGAAGATAAATCAAGAAATATATGTAAAAGGCATTAAGTGTGCACATTCACACAGATCATGTTATAAAACATGTACCTTGAAACAGGAGGGCAGTAGTGATGTCGCAGAGTATCCAATTCCCAGAGAGAGCTCCCTGCCAAATATTGCCATTGATATAAAATTATACTTTTAACCATAAAAAATACAGCAGATCTTGTGTGTTCATTGAACGTGCAGTAGAGGATATGCTATGATATCAATAAAAAACAGCTCGTATACAAAATTAAAATTACTAGGCATGTGTGTTTAAGAAGCTATCACTCCCAAATTTCTGCACCACTAAGCACTTTGACATCCATAGTTAACCAACAGATGAAAGCGTGAAAGAGTACTTTCAACCAAAAGAAGAAAACCAATATCCCAGAAAGTGGGCCCAACTGTAGCTATATCTCCTCTAATCAATATATACTACAGCCATACCAATTACACTAGCAAGTTTTAACTCCCAGTGTAATGATTATTGCCAAGTTTGCAGTTCAGTATACAAACCGGAGGGGCAAAGCGATTAAGTGGAGAGGCTAGTCATCAATGACAATTATTCAAGAGTTGGACAGGGAGCATGCAGGAGAAACTTAGGACCAAAGGACCTTTGGATATCGAAGAAAGACCCAGAGACATTTTTCCCTTTTTAGACAGGTTTCAAATGCTTGCCACTAGCTATTTATCTTAGCAATTGACCATTGCAACATGGATTTGGTGGCAAAGAGAAGGATTAGCAGCCTCAGTTTTTATTTAAAGGAATTTAGCTCCTGTTTGGTAGACATTAAAATCAGATTTTTAGTAGATTTTGATAAAAGTTGATGAAATGTGTTATTGAAAAGTTGTTGATCCAATGAAATGTGTGATTAAAATTAATTGTTGACTTTGACTTGAAATTTAATTGAATTTTAATCCAAACCAAACAGGCGCTTAGTTCTTTTTGAATGATATATAATCACCATTAACAATCTAATTAATATAAGAAGAATATCTGCATATAAATAAAGAAACAACGGCATGCGGTTGCACCTGGCACTTATTGCATCCATGTAATTTTGTTATTTTAACTTTCATCATTCCTCAAAGATGTTTTTCTTATAATACCACAATCTGTTGTTCATGTTACATCTTTGACGCTCACATACATATAAAAATCATAAAAGAAAAAATTGGAACTTACTTATGGCATTAGTTTCTTTGGGATCACTTTCCTCGTCGTTAAAATGATCGATGCCTTGTTTTTTGTCAGACAAATCCTTGTTGGCACCAGAGTTCTCTTCATCGTCAATATTGCGTTTTTCTTCTCCAGAAGCCTCTTCAGTAGTTTCACGACCACGTTCCTTCACAGCATTTATAATATATTATTGAACACACTAGTCAACCCATTAAAGGAAAAGCATCCAAACATTAAAAACACCCTGTACCATTCTTTCAAGGGACTGACTTCTTAAGCATAACTGAGCATGTACTCACTGAGTTCAAACTTCAAAGCCACTCGAGAAGGCTGGTACTAGTTTATCTTTCTCTCAATTTGTGGGTTTCAGGATTCTCATTCTAATAACATTCTAGATAGTAAAGTAGTTATTGTGTTGATAATGAATATTAGATAAGAATTTAATCGTCTTCAGGGTTGAAGCCAAGATTATAAAGGTCATATTTATTTCACACACCCATACCATTATCTAGAGCAACTATGATAACCCCGACATAGAGATTATGCAACAGTTCACAAAATCATTTTTCTCAATTAAAGGTATTGACCATTGATGAAAAAACATGCAAGGTTAAAAGTCTATGTTATGAGATAGAAATGGTTTAACTACATGGAATATAAAAGATCATAAATTTTAGTCCCTCAAGAAAGCTTAAATTGAAACATCCACCATTAAAATATCTCAAAAACAAAAGCAAGGGTAGCTTGACATGGAAGACTCGAGGTATTCTAGAGGGGAAAGAATTCATATAAAGACAGATGATGCAATGAACTTAGCAAAAAATATTATGCACGAAACCCCTATAATGATATATTATCGTGTTTGTTATTTTCCAAAAGCAGTCGCTCCATCTTGTAGAAATTATAACACGTATATGCGAATATATTATAAGTGGTCGCTCCAGCTTGTAGGCAAAATGATATCACACAAAAATACAACTAGATTATCTTCTCTAGCACCACCTGGCTGACAATAATTTCTTGGACCTTTGAGGGCCATTCATCTTACCCCATAATAAAATGGACATTCTAGGCAGGTTACATACCAACAGATGATATACTCAGACAAGATGTATTTTATCAAAAAATATTATAGTAGATTCTTGAGAGCTCTCTCTGTCATATAAAGTTTGTTGTCACCTAGACAGGCTTCTGTAATTTGTACCCCCTTTAATTGATGTATTATTCCATTTTACGCTATCGCCCACTACACATCTCCCAAAATTTCAGCCATAAATTCTAATAGATGTCATCAAGAACTTTTTGGACTTCCCAAACAGGCCAAACCTTCCCATCAATCACCCTTGATGAGAAGAAAAAATATAATTGTCAATCTGAATCATCTTCGCATTATCTTCGCAATAGGAACTCACTTAGTTCCTGCATATATGATGAGCTGAAAGGGAAGGAAAAATGAGTTGAATAAAATGAGGTTTTTACTCACAACTTGCATAAATTTGATGAAACGATTTGTTGCAATATGAAAATGAATAAAATCTTCATAGCAATGCATGATTCTTTCTAATATATAAAAGATAGAGACTATTATGGCAAAACAAAAGATGGTTGTGTTCTCACCTGGTGCACCAAACAGCTTATTGAAGGATGTCTCTGCAGAAGGTTGTGAACTAAAGCAACAATGACTAATGCACCAGGAGGAGGAACACAGAGTGCAAGTCTACTCAATTTCTTACAAAAAGCAGCTGCCAAGTATGCTGGAAGAAGTGGTGATTTCAAGCATGAATCCAGAAGCTGTAAATCACATAATGCAGTTAGAGAGATGGTAACACTGCCCTGAAGGACTCTTTAAATTAAGCCTTATTTGTAAAATAGAAAGGGTTATGCAAAGAAATTTGTCCTCTTTTTGCATATGAGGTACACCTGATCAATGAGGAAAAGCAGTGGTAGATTTGATCTAGCACCACAATAGTCATAAAAAAGACAAAATAGAAGACTAAATGCCTTACACTATATGTTCAAATTTGGCGAAATGATCCATTTTACTTTCTTCAAAAATAGAGCTAATAAAGATGCCAACTCAATCATGGACAACAGAATAACTTTCCTCAATAATATTATTATAAAGAAAAATGCACAAGTAATATGTAGTCAAACAGACCTCGTCTAAATCAACATTTGGAAGCAAGTGGCACAAGTTTAGACAAAAGATGACATAAATACGAGTGAGATTGCCCAATTTGCAGTCTCTATATCTTGCAACTAAGAAACATGGTCACATGACCACGATGGTGTACAGATCTTGACCACAAAATTCTCAACTTAAAGTGAAAAGAAACATACATAAAGATGATTATTCGTAGCATATAAACAATAAACTGGTGGAGCATGATAGATTCCCTGTGTGAATATACATGTACATTAAACATCTCCAAAAGAAGTCCTGAGGATATTTTGGCTAGTGTAGAATTATGTTCAGCCTAGTTTACCTATGCCCCGGTGAATGTGACCAAACTACCATATATCCATTCGACTTAAGACCAGCAATTAATAGTTGTGAAATTTAAGGTCTGAACTCATTAATAAGATTCCAAGAAGTCGTATAGGAATATTGTTCAACAAGAATATACATTACCTGAAAGAATTTTGCCCTATGTTTCGCCATGAAAATAGAGGGCTCCAATAGAGCATAAAGCTTATTGTAGAAGTTTGGATATTCAAGACCATGTTTTGTCATGAGAACATATAGGCTGCTTAGAGCCATAACACTCACAATACCACCAATATTATATGATCGAGTTAAAAAATCACTGCAAATCAGAGATTAAGAATAACAAATGAAATAGCTGTCGAAGTGTGAAAGATAAGAGTAATCAACAAAATATGAATAAATTACAAAATCACTGCATAATTTACCATAGCATGATTGGCTTAGAGAGGTGAGGAATGACTTTCTGATGAAGTGTAACAAGAACCTGATCATCAGATGACAGGTATGTGAAGAGAAAAATCATGATAGAAGTAGATTAAATAGAACTCAAATACAGCAAAGAGCATGCTTGGTAATGCTTAAATTAAAATTTAAGTAATTATAAGTTGTGGGTCCTACAGAGTGTAGATAATAAATGGGTAATAGTTGAGGGTCCTACAGAAGGTGTCGATAAAAAATATGTGTCACCAGCTTAAATTATAATTTGAGCTTTGCCAAACATGCACAAAATTAAACCTCAGCTAAAAAAAATAAAAATAGAAAATAGAATAAAATAAATAAATCCACAATTAGAGCTCAAATATAGCTTTTTAAAATAAAAAAGGCAAGAAGTGAAAGTCAGCTTCCACAACAATAAAAAGTTACCCCAAGAGTATACGATCATAATATGTAGAACAAATTATTTATGACAGACCAAATCCAGATCAATAAATGAAGGCTGATTTATTCTTGCAAAAGCTATTTTTTCAACTTTCAAGAATAAAGATTACAAAACAGTAGCTAGACGCCACTACAGAACGAAGAGCCACACAGCTAGAAGTATCAGAATATGTACAATGGGAGTGCAAAAATATTTAAAAACTAATTACCTTATCTAGATAAAAATTCATAATCAGATACCACATTTTAATATGAAATGAATCAAATGATAATTTTTTTTGTTTTTACCTCCTTGTATACATCAAGAGGAAGTGGCAATTGGAGAAATGATATCCATGCTTTAGTAAACTTCAGTTTCATCTTCTTTGGAATATTGCGCTCTGATAAAACCTGAAATTACCCAAATAGTAGTGCCTATAAGACAATAAGCTGTAGGCTGTCATTCCTTTATTAAAATGACAGTGTTTCTGAGCATTAAAATTTGTATTAAATTTCTTACTAGAACATACCTTATCACTAGACTTCTTCAATTTTGACCGTTTATCCTCCAGGTCTATATGTCCTTTGTCATTTCTTTTTTCAATGAAAATGGCTGATTTACAAAGATAACAAATTCAAGCCGTAGGCAGCGAATAAAGATATAGCATGTTTACTGAGATAAGATGAAAGACAAGCAAGAAGCTATAAGAAAATTATAGAAAATATTTGGTAAAACCTATAAGCTTATTCTTGAGAAAATGATGTATCAAATCTGGGTGAAAACCCAATTGTTAAAAGACAAATACAAAATATTGAGTACTTGTATGATCTCCCAGAGAGTAATATCTCCAATCAAATTTATCTGTATGATCTTACTCAAGTGAACGACTTCTCTTCGATGCATTAACTTGGTAGCTTTACGAAATATCTCCTGAGCATCCCCACAAGTAAAATCACTTTTTATCGACATATTCTGTCGGAGATGCAAGACTACCCGTTTCACCACTCATTTCTATTCTCTTATACAAACACTTACTAATTATAGTTCAAAAAAAAAAAATTACAACAGAAATCAAAAGGAAACTATCCATTGTCTTCTATTGATATTAGCAAGGTTCAATTATCGTTCTTGACCGCTAAAGATATCACAATATAGTTAATTCTTGCAAACTAAATTTTTTGTGTGACCAAACACCAACAACGATAATCATGCAAGCCTTTTGGTTAAAACTTAGGTGGATGAAGTTGCATTCACCACAATATTTTCTTTCATGATTTAAATACAAGAAATAGTTTGTTACATACAATTAGTACTAAAATGATGATGAAATATAATCTAAGAGACAATGAAATGTGAGATTTAGCATCAAGGAGAAAATCAAAAGATATTACCCCCGTCATTCCACATTTCGTACTCCAAATTTTCAACTGAAGCTTCTGGAGCGGGAATATGAGAGAGCAAATTATGTATCTTGTGAACAGAAAGTTCCATGCTACAAACACAATGGTGTAAGTATCAGAAACGATTTACAAAAGCTTTAATTTGTCAATTTGCCTCGATTCAAATCTAGTTGAATTGTCCTTGCAACACACATATCTATTATTCATTTTGAAAAATAAATACTTGAATAATTGAGAAAAAAAACATAACTAAATTATTTAGTGAGTGTTTGAGCCCCATTACTTTTGAAGAATGTATTTTGGAATGGTAGATTGAAGAATGTGTTGTTAAAATGGAAGGAAAAGTTTTTTATTTGGGTGTATTATTATTTAATTGAAAAATATGCGGTTGGAAAGAAGAGAGAGAAAAATCTATTTTAGGAAAAATGGAAATCAACCATCCCCTTATAGACCTTCCTTCTCTATTATGATTGAAATTTTTTGAAATGAGATAAAAGGAATCCATTATTAAAGCTCAAATACTTTTGAGTAACAAAACATGAAAGGAATCCCACATCGGATTTTTAATGTAAATGTGTTGAAGATAAGTCTATTAAAGGACTTAACATTAAGTAAATAATGGACTTTATATATTTGGATGGGCCATTAGTCCAATTTTTAAATTTTTAGTTTTATCTAGTAGTTGGACAAATTAAAATAACAATTTAATATTTAAATACCTAATATCGTTTATAGGGAAAAAATTTCCAAACGAGGCAATAAAATCCCCAACGAGGTAGGGTGCGGGGCACGCCAACCCACCCCGCTACCATCCCTATCCTTGAGACAATTTGACAACGAACTTCGTTGCTTCAATCTAGAACTAGCGGCACTTTGATATAATAAAAGCCGAGTATTCTCAACAACCAGGGAAGTTTAAAGTGCATGAACAATGTAAACATACACTTATCAAAATCCTAGAAAATCCTCAAACCCACTACACCCCCAGGAAAAGCAAAACAGAAATAAATGAAGAAAAACACCAGGTACAGCAAGCAGCTTCTATGCTAACAATCAAAATGCACCACAATACTATTTAAATGGAAGAGAAAGAAAGTTGAACCCCAGGATTCCAGGAATGCTATGTCACTTCTATGATAAAAGAATGGCTCATTCTTCCAGGCAAACATAATGAGTTTACACAATAGAAACTTTAAGAACATGGACAGTACATTTTTCTAAAAAAAATGGACAGCACATTTTTCAGCATTGAGGGACCATGCAGAATGAATGATATCTGAAGTCATATATTGGTGCACCACTAGGTGCAAAAGGAATAGTTCAACACTTGGTCTCCCAATTGAATTGGGAGCTATTGCAATAACATCATTGTATTTTTCTAAAGATATTATCAACAGCAAAATGCCAAATTAAAAGGTCTAAAGTGTCCATGACCCAAACTATACTAACCTCGTTCTTGACTGGCTATCATCATAGATTTCTGAATTTCCCTTCTTGTCTTCTGTGCGTAAAATAAATATTTATGTTGTATAGATATATAACTATAGGAGAAGTAGGATTAGGAGAGATACCTTTTGCCTCCAAAGTTCGGGCCAGCTTTTCGAGGATAATGTAAGTGAAATACCTGGACAAGACAGCATTAACTGAACAAAGAAGTTGAACCAATGTATTTTTTCTTAGAGACTACAGTGTTTATAAGAATATTTGTGCCACTGTGGAACAAATATTTCTATTGGAAGAGAAACAATAAAAGGAAACATTTCATGGAACAGTATGTAGCTTATCTCAGTCTAGCAGTCTGTTTTTGGTAATATCTTAGCTACGCAGAGCCAAAAAGATGCATTAAGTGAAATATAAAAATGATTCTCATTATAAATATAATCTATAGGAAACACATTGTCAATACACGGTAAACAAACTTAGTTAACACGTGCTTAATTTTAACAGGATCATACCGGACATCAATGTAATTGAAATACTTCAATGCAAGCAAATCTAATAAAGAATCGCCAATGGTCAACGTAGAGTGAACCTGCAAGCACATGCAGTTTATTAAAAATCTGATATAATGCACAAAATGTCTTATTTTTACTTTGATAACCCATTTAATAGTACATGATAAGCTTTATTCATAATATACGTTATCCAACGGTACATCTATTTAAACGTCCAATTATTAGTACATGATAAGCTATATTCATGATATACGTGATCCAACTGTACATATATTTAAATGTCCAATATATTAAAATCTCTTACAATTGCACCAGGTCAAATTCATTCCAATATGCCTCTTCCTCTTATAATGTCTATCAGTTCACATCGTTCTTGTAAATCGGATATCTTTACAAGATGTAACACAACCATACAAGTCACTTGAGCCTTAACTTAACATTAACTTCAATTTATCAATCCTAGTATTATCAAAAGTCTATCATAACATCCTCACTTCACACTCATCTATTGGACATTTCATGTAGCTCCCTTCTTTTTGTTATTCTTTTTGTTTTGGGTGTGAAGTGATGTCAAATTGAAATTCCCAACAAGCATAAGCTCCTCCTAAAAAGGAAGTGAGCCACAACCTTGTCCCTAAACTTCACTTCGTGACCAACACTTAATACCACAAAGCATAATTACCCTAGGTATAAAACTTGGCTATTATAACCCATTTAATAATACAGACAAAAACTATCTGATTATATTAATAATATACATGAAGAGAATAAATTTTATCTCCCATTATTTGGTTTTCCAGAATAGAGAAGGGGAAAAGTTGAAGAAATCCAATTAGAAATGCTGCTACAATCGATATTAATAGAACCAAACTAAATGAAAAATAGTGCACAAACCTAAATATATATACTATCAGCTTCACTCATTACAACTTGTAAATAGTACATCAACGCACAATTACACCATTTAAAATAATGGGCGGCCAAATATTTATATGTTTGTCACCTAAAGAGCAAGAAGAAGCACAGATCTGCTTGGACAAATTACCAACACTTAGAGGTGTGCACTCATGGAAATTTTTTCTAATAGGTGTTTATACTCAACATAATTCATCAATGCCTTATCCCTATTTACCTAGGATGAGCTACTAGTATGAAAGATTCAACAGTAAAATTATAAGGGCTCTGATTATGCTAAAGTTCAACTCTCGCTCAATACAATGTCTTTCTAGTCCCTACAAAAAGAGCAGTCCTTTTGCAAAACAACTTCGCAGTGGCACTAAGCAGGCTCCAGTGTCACCAGTCTTGACACACAATAAAATTATAGCAACAGGCAGATTAAATTTAAAAATTATTACTTACAAGGGAATGAAGAAGCTTGTGATAAATAGCAGAATGAAACTTTCCTCTATTACCCACTTTGACAAAATCCATTATTGTATCCAGAACAACCTCCTGTTCAAAATTCATCATGATTACAATTTAGCGGTAAAAACCCGTAGTTGGAACACGTAGAAGGCATTTAGAAATAATTAGGAGACAGTAGAAAATTTGATGAGAACAAAAGCGTATATTAATCTCATACACGAAGAGTATCCTCTGATTGGGATGAAATAGCCACGTTGATGAGGAACTGAACGAGGTCATCGAACTTGGAGCGAAGCCACGTGCGGTAGATGAATTCCGGGTCCGGATTCGAGTCATTGGACGTCGAGGAGAAAGCAGACGAAGGGAGTTCCGGGAGTAGAGGAATGAAAAACGACTGCAACGAGAGAAGAGATTCGAGGGCGTAGTGTGGAGGAGATGAAGGGTTGATGAAAGAGAGGAGAATCGGTAGATTGTTGACGTGCGCTCTCGAGGAAAGGAGCTGTTGGCCAAGGGATTTTAGGTCTGAGAGACTGTAGGTGCTTCTCTTCTGCTTCTTACGCGATAACCCATCGGAAGCCATGGAAATACTATACGCTGGTTTGTTGATGAAGACGATGGGGTTTACTTAGGGTTTAACGTAATTTTATTTAGAGGATTAGTCCTCAATCTATTTACTTTAATCGAAATGAATCCTCATTCTATATTTTCCGACATATAAATACCCCGCTCTTGTCATTTCCTCAGGTTTGAATTGGCTAATTGACCCTAGAAATATCAACTTGAATATAGTCACGAATCATGATTTTATTTAGCCCATTATTTAATACACATTCTTTAAAAATATATTTTTTCAAAACTCATTTTCAGCTAAACATTTTTTAATAAAATAATATTTTTTTATCGCATCAATAAATTTTCTTTACTTTTTAATCACGTACTTTCCATCGTATCATTATTTAAAATACATTTTTTTTTTATAATATCCCACAAACACCCCTTTATTTTGTATTGTGTTGCACTTAAGTTGTCTGTAAATATTGTTCGGGTGATGCTAAATTAGTTTTGATTATTGATTGCTAAATTCGATCATATTTTTATGTTAATAATACATTCTAATTGTACGACTTAATTTAAGATTGAAAGTCCCAATAATTGCCAATTTCATTTATTTATAATAATAAAAAATGGTTTGAATTTGTATATTTCAAAACTTGTAGGTAAATTAGAGTTTGTTTTGTTAAAGATTTGTTTTGTAACTATAATCATCTATAGTTAATACTGGAGAAAATTTCATATCTAAGAGATTAAAAGTTTGTTTGAGCCATATTTTATTGTAAGAGTACATTTTGGAATAGTAAATTGATGGAGAATATGTGGTTAAAAATAAAGAAAAAAATTGAATTTGCGTGTAATATTATTTTACTAAAAATTATGTGGTTGAAAAGAATATAGGGAAAGGTATATTTTAAAAATAATGAAGATCAAACAATGGCTAAATATGACCCATTTCAAAATTACTAAATAATGTTTATTATTTCAAAGATCAAATATTAATTAAGTTTTATTTATGAAATAATTAATTAAATATATCAAGATCACAATATTGTATAATTTATTATCACAATTATATATTAATCACAATTACAGTGTCGCGGTCACAAATCACAAAAATTCTATAAGTCACAACTTATTTTTCAATTACAAATTTATCAAATTAATAGATTACATATTATCCATTGATCACAAATCACAAATTTTATATATCTCAAATTATTTCATAGTCACAAAATATCAAATTATTGGTTACAATTTCACAAATTTTCGATCACATATTATTTATTGGTCATAATCAACAAAATAATTTTGGACCACAACCACCATTTATGACCACCACCCAACACCATCGTCACCAAAACCACTACCTCATTGTAACAAGCCGCACCACCACCATCTTCATCATCTCAAACAAACCAAAATGTGACTATCTAGAACCATCACTACTTCAACACCACTGTACAGTAGCGACAATGATAACCATCACAAAATAGATTCAAAATCAGAGTCGCAATCGAAGTGACAACCACTGCGATGACAACCACCACCTTACCAGTATTGCCAACATCAACACCACCTCACTACCACAGCTACATCACAACCACCACTACCCAAACACCACCAACAAATCAAATCCAAAATCACCAGCACCCCACAAGTGACACCATAACACCTCCGCCGTCGTCGCTACCACCACCAACACCATTTTCAACCACTACCTCAACCACCATTTTCAACCACCACGGTCTCAACACCCCACCAGTTCGAAAACCAGTAGCAAACTACCACAGTCTAATCAACAAACCACAACAAGTAACAAACCACCATTTTCACTACGGTAGCTAGTAACAATTCGTGCAAATCTCACAAATCTGCTTTGCAATGCCATAGCTGCTATGTCGTACAACGCTTATGTGCAATTGCGTACGGTGACATGCGTCGCTGCTTCGAACAACGGCAATCTGTGCCAGCACCGTACGGCGATCCTGCACGTGCTTCAGACAGTGGTTGCTACGTCGTGCAATGATCCTAGCGAGGCAGCATGTGGTGGTCACATGCTAGTGAAGACAGTGTCACCAACATTGTTGTTCTGAAAGAGTAGAGAGTGAAGAGAGAGTAGAGAAAGAGAGTAATCTATGTAGAATTAGGACTGAGTATAGAGATATTAGAGAGAGTACAACATAGAGAGAGAAAGTGGTCTATATTTCATTATAATTAATTATAATCTGAATTGCGAAAGATGAAATTTAAAATCTAGTTTATGAAATGCAAACTTAACAAACAACCTTAGGTGTAATTTCCACTTAATACAATGTGAATAAATTAAAGAATGGGACTATTTTACTTTACCAGGGCCACATGGGACATGGAAATGCCAAGGGGCCAGCTCTTTAACAAGGGTTAAACCATTTGTACATCAAAAGTGTACATCACTTTTAACATTATCCAAGTTAGCATAATTTGATTGGTGAAAAACCTGTTTATTTTTTTATATTGTCCAATAACGTGTTGTCGGTAGCACAATGTAAAAAGTGATGCACATGTAGCATGATTCAAAAATAAATTGTTGGTAAGTAAACATGATTTGGATTAATAACTTCCACTGAACTAAAAATGAAGTAATATATTTGCTACGAACTTTGTTACATAGCCTCCATTTGAGCTCCATTTTTTCAAAAAAGTAATGTAAATGAGTTTCATAATAGTGATTTTTCAGAGAAGTTTTGGTTTTATGTGTAAATTATTTTATTGAAATAATGTGTGACAAAATACCTTATTAAAAAATCTAGTTTGGCAAAAATCCAGCAGGATAAAAATACCAAACAAAAGAAAAAAGAATACAAATATTAACAACAAAAATGGAGTAATAAAATGTTGCTTCGTTAGAATCTTGTTAAGAAAATCTAATGTGACAAAATTTGAGTTAAAGAAAAAGAGTACAACTGTTCCCCGATTTCAATAAATGATAATTATTGTGTTGAGTCATAGAAACTCCATATCAGATTCGTTCCGCTTCCAAATCATCTCAATTGTGGAGTGAGTTGGGCAATTTAGACAATCTGATTTTGAACCATTATATGAGGCGTAGGAGAGATTCAAAGACTTACTTAGAAGATGCACTCATCGTGGTTATAAGAATTGGATACATATTGAGATATTTTATAACGGGTTGAATGGTCGAACATGAACAACAGTTGATTCTGTTGTAGGTGGTACTCTAATGTCTAAGACTGCAAATGATGTTTATTCTTTACTAATGAAATGGCCACCAACCTATCAATGACCAAATGAGTGTTCAAGTTCGTAAAGGGTTGCTGGTCTTTATGATAGGATCTCATTACTGTTTTTGCAGCTCGAATGTCATCGTTTACTAGCTAAATAGCTACACTAACTATATAGAGAATGCAACAAAAAAAAAAGATTCAGCTATTACCGCTTCTACACCACACCAAAAAACTGATATGGAGAATGAGAAGTCCAATATGTAAACAGCCAAGATTTTAATCGAAGAGGAAATAACTCATCAAACTACTACCATCCAGGGTTGCGAAATCATGAGAATCTTTCTTATGATAACACCTAGAATGTACTAAAACCTCCCATGGGTTTAATAATCAAGTTTCTGAAGGGAAACCATCATTATAAGATAGCTTGGAAACTTATATTTTTTAGACCAGGTCGAGATTTAACAAGGATGTGGAACAACTAGATAATATTAAGATTCTTCTGAGCAATATGAAGTGCAAATCAGTCAACTAGCAACTTCAATAAATTGTCAATCGAAAGGAAAGACTTCCTAGTGATATAGAGGTGAACCCAAAGGAATTTTGAAATGCCATCATAGTGAGAAGTGGTAAAGACATTGATGATAGTAAGCGTAACACATCTTTGATTTTTACATATGTTTCTAATCAAGAAGAAGGGCAAGTTGAAGAAAGAGTTTGAAGCAGAGAAAACAAAGAAGGCTCCTAAACCCAATTCAAGTTCATTTCCTAACGACCCACCAACTATAAAACCACCACTTCCATATCTACAAATATTCCAAAAGAAAAGTTTGATGTACAGTTTGCTAAGTTCCTGAAAATTTTCGAGAAGATTCATGTAAACACAACTTTTGCATACGCACCGGAACAAATGCAGAATTATGCCAAGTTTATGAAAGAAATGATGTCAAAGAAGATGAAGTTAGAGGAGTATGAGATAGTGAAGCTAACAGAAGAGAATAGTGCAATTCTCCAGAAGAAGCTCACTCAAAAGTTAAAGGACCCAAGTAGCTTTACAATTTCTTACACATTTGGTGGTTCTACCATTGATAAGACACTATGTGATCTAGGGGCTAGCATCAACTTAATGCGTCTCTCTATATTCAAGAAGTGAGTTCTTGGTAAAGTGAAACCAACAACCATCATTTTGCAGCTTGCTAATAGATCTCTCACATAACAACGAGGGATCATTGAAGATGTGTTGCTTAAAGTTGACAAATTCATTTTTTATATTAATTTTGTTGTGTTTGACATGGAGGAAGACCAAGAATCCCATTAATTCTTGATCATCCATTTTTAGCAACTGGTAGAACGTTGATTGATATACAAGGAAGATGGTTGTCACTATGGGTTAATAAAAAACAAGTCATATTTAATATATACCAACCTATGAAATTCCCTGAAGATGGCGATACTTATCAAAGGATCGACTCTATATGTGCAGTGGTAAGTGAAGGGTATAAAGAAGATTCCACAGCCTCTCAAATCTAAGGAGGTTTTGAGTACTAGAGTTGAAGCCGCCTCCTAACCATCTTTATTATGCCTTTTTGGAGGAAAGTTCTAATTTAAAGAAGTTGAATTGTGATGTAAAAGCAGCAGATGCTAAACATGTTTTGCAACTTGATAAAATGGAGGAGTTCCACAATGACGTCTATGAAAAGGCAAAAGTCTACAAATAACAAATTCAGAAGTGGCATGAAAAGATGATATTGAGGAGTAAGTTTATTCTAAGACAACAATTACCACTTTAATTTTCCTGCTGGAAGTTGCTCCCATATGAGAGGACTATTGACCATTCACAAAATATTTTTTTGGTGATGTAAAAGATGGATCTAAATTCTAAGTCAATGGCCGACAACTTAAACATTATTATAGAGAATGAGGGCGGAACATGGAAGAAATTCCTCTTGAGATGCAAACTAGAGTACACAGGCAATGTCAAGTTAATGACATTAAAGAAAAGCTTATTCGAAGGTAATCGAAGATCTTTCCCTATTTTTGAATTATTTCGATATTAGATTGTGCATTTTTTCTATTGGTTCTTAATAATTTTTGCTAATTTTTGTAGGCCTACGCTCGAGTTTGGGGGTAAAAATAAAAACAAAGATGGAGTATAGAAGTCAAAGCAGCTTAAGAAAAAAAAGACTTCAACCGAAAAGAGGTGCCTAAGTGCCATTACAGAAACACCCCATCACCCAAAGGTCCAAAATTTGATAATTCTCAACAGAGTTGTAGCACCCCAGTGCCAGGAGGGAAAATATTTTCAGAGTTACAATGCCTAAGCTCCATTAGTTTGGAAAAAAATTTACAGCGATACAACGCATAGGCGGTATCTTTTCAGTGCCCAGACAAGTTACTTGCAGCTTCTTAGCGCTATCTCATTTTTTCCTGTCCTTTTTAAAACTCTTCCTCCTTTTAAAATTCATTCTCTTTCAACTCTTCTAAAAGCCCTAAATCGGTCTCTCCACTTCTCTAACCCAAGTTTTTTCTCCTCCTTCACAAGATAAAAGACTTTTACAAAACTTTGCGTTCTCTACTTCATCAAGGATTCTAGAAAAAGGGGATAACTAACACTCTGTTCTCTTTACTGTTTTCAGACAGTTTTCTATTTTCGATTTTTCAAAACAGTGAAAATATGTTTTCTTTCCCATTTTCGGAAATGAATTTTTGAAAACCAAAAAAAAAAAAATTCTGCTGAAAATGCAAAACCTCTAAAAAGAAGTTTTGGCCATTTTCTTCACAAACTCGCTACCGAATGAAAATACGGGAAACGGCCTCGTTTCCAATTTTCCCCCAAAATTCTTCCCCTTGCTTGAGCTGATCACCGTTTCCTTTTTTCCCCCAAGATTCTTCCCTAAAATTCTTCATCTTTGCTTGAGCGGATAACCTTGTCCTTTTTCCCCTAAAATTCTTCTTCTTGCTTGAGCTTCCGATCCGCCGCCTCTTCCATCAATAACTTCCACCACCCGCCACCTAAGACGTCGGACCCCAAAGGAAAAGGATTTGGCTAAACTACCGTCAAACCCGTGTGGACAAGGCTGAAGATGGGGAGGATTGCCTATTGGAGGAACCACATTTTAATCACAGTGCTTGCGTGGCTGGGGATTGCACAAAAAGGTGTCGTGGATGTGCATGAGATGTTTTTCGTGACTGCAGATTACCTGACCAGAGGTGCGAGACTGGGATTTTCACTCCTATGCATATGATTCTCTACAGGAACCCATAGTAAGTATGTTCTAGTTCGGATTAAGAGATGCAATGTAAAGCATAGGAATTTATCTACGATTATGAAGGTCAATTTCATGTTGTTTTCTTTTTGTTGTTCGTGTTTTACAAGAATTGTTTATTGGATTTAATTTGACAGCTTTATCTGTTTTAGCTTGATTGCTTGCTTTCATAGAAAGAAGTTCTTCATTCTGCTTAGTTTATTAATGATGTTGTCGGCTTGAAGTAGATTTGGCTGTCTTATTTTGTGTCGTGTGAGGGAACGACACAGAAATTTGACATTGGTAAAATTGTCGTTGATGGCCAATTTTGTAGTGCAATGTTGCATTGAATGTCAAGTGGATTGGAATGTCGTTTAAGTAATGCTTTTTGTTGTATGTGTTATTGCTTTATACCACTTGTGTCTTTTCTTTGAACCAAGTGTTGAATTATCTTAACTTTATCATTAGTGGTATCCAGTTTTTTAGAGTTAAAACTGTCTTGGCTGGATTAGTTTATAAGTTCATCTTTTTGTTCACACTTCAAAAGTTTGGATCTGTATTTACATTTTAACCAATCTCTATTTGTTTGCTGGAAAATTTTGAAATGCAGGCTATGGATATTGTTGGGGTGATATCTGCTTTACCAGGTGCAGCACTAGTGCAGGTGCTTATTTTTCAATTCTGCTTGATAGCTTGACAATGTTGACATATTGCATAACCACTACACAGATCTCTAAGCTCTTATTTTTCAATTCTGCTTGGATGTCAAGGTTTGGGCTTGATAATGGCCTCAGCACATCCATGATAATGTCAACCATAATATGTTTGTAGGAGGATTTAAGTTCATTCAGCCGATCAAGCACAATGAGCTTAACCACCTTAGATTTTCTTATCACTTATTCTTTCTTTTTTTGAATGCAATTGCTGCAGTCGATAATATTAAGAAATGATTAGAAATTTGTACGTTAGAAAGCATGTAAATTGGGATGTTTACTGTTTGTGATCAACTGAGCCTCTACATTAGCATAAGATAGGAGTGGATAATTTTTGGCCAAGCTATTCGTATAATGTTCTTGCACATCAATATTAAAAATGGGTTATGGGTGTGATGCAGGCAAGAGCTGATATTGTTTTCAAGTAACCGGAAGCAAACTCAACCTTGAATCTTCATGTATGTTTTGGTCCACTATATTGTATTTCTGTAACTTGCGAATCTTGGTATTAAGAAGGGTGCAGGATGCAGTTGGATATCTATTAAGAACTCTGTCCACGTTTTTCAAGCTAAGGACACATCACATCATATAAACTTTGAGATTTAGACAATGCTAACTGGGTTGAAAAAGAAGATTAAGGCTGCGGATATGTTCCTGACACCATTATTGCTCTCTATGACTTAGAAGATGAAGAGAAAGAATCAGAAGTTGGATACCACAGTGAGAAGATTGCACCTGCATTTGGCATCATTGCCCTCCCTCCTCGAAGTTGTGTTGTCATTGTTTAGAGCTAGAAGTTGTGTTGCAGTTGATGATGTTGTTAATTTAAGAAGTACTCTTTCCTTTGTATTTCTCTTTTGATCAAATTGTTTAAATATTGCTTTGGATTTGTTCAAGTCCATTTTTATTATTGTGAGGTTTATCCTTTTGAGCTCAAATTTAATGTTTATGTCAATATATAGATTTGTTTATCTCACAAGATCCAAGATGATAGTTTGGCATCACTTTTCTTTAAGTAGTTTACTTGTGAGTTGAAAATGTGCTCTTAACGACGATGATTAATAGTTCTTTTTTGAAAGTAGCAGGGAAACCTTCTATAGTTGGTAAATGAGGTAAAATATAAATTTATTAATTATTGTTGTGAATATATTTAAAAATTAATGCAATCAATTAATTACTTGAGTTGAAATTTTTGAGAATAACTTTTTGTTGCTTATAATTGTAAATTATTGGTCGATCCATTCACACTTCTACTTATGTTACGATAAGAGTAGAATTATTATAGACATATAGAGTTTGACACATNTGGACCATTCACACTTCTACTTGTGTTATTATAGACATATAGAGTTGACACATGAAAAGAATCAACCTCAAAATTCAAATCGTATCGATTGAACTGTTTATTTTATATTTTGTTCAGTGTAAGATGATTTTGTCATGACATGTAAACTTCTAATCGTATCGATTAAACTGTTTTGTCAAATGTAATTTAGGTTGTGTTTTTAATATCTGAAAAAAATATTTGAAGTTTCACTAACTTCAAAATTTATATGTTATTTAGCCCCTGTTTGGATCACATTAAATTTCTCATTCTCATTCTTCTACTCATTTTCAACCACACATTCTTCAATAAAATAATATCTTCCATCACATCAATAACATTTCCTTCTTTTTCAACCATACATTCTCCATCAATTTACTATT
>CAIGRL010105426.1:0-12217 GCA_903798325.1 Fraxinus xanthoxyloides
TTTTTTTTTTTTTTTTTGGAACCATCGTAAAAGATATATGGTACTTGCATTCCTATTATAGTTTCTTTTTCCCTAATTACGTCATCCCTTCGAAGAAATTGATACACACATTGCATCCCATATCAATTGAAAACCCTCTCACTAATTGTTAAAATCACTCGCTATCACTACATCTGTTTCTTTCTCTTCTTGGCCGTATTCCAATGTCCAAGGCATGAACTCGCTCATGTTTATAATCACAAAATCACTTTTTATCGGTACATTTTAAGGAACCCATAAATATTATGTCACTTATTCACTATTTTATGCTCTTGCTTCTAGTTTTTATAGAAGGACCTTAGGTCAGACCAATTTTCTATGGTTCTTTTGACAATTCCAAAAAATTACATAAATATGTTAAAAAGAACTTTTTAGCCTCAGATATAGTCTGCTTTTGACTCTTCGAGAGCCCTAATCATGTACTCCCTCCATCTCAATTAAATAGGTTGACTTTCCTNATAGGTTGACTTTCCTTTTTCTCTTGTCCCAAATATATAGGCATATTTTCTAATGTAGAATATTTTGTTGGGTTTCTTTACCAATATACCCTTATTAATTTTCCCTCACTTAATATGCCAATTTCTTGAAATCATCCAAATAAACACATTTCTCACCCTTGGAAATATGAAACAACTCTAATTTCTTATTCTTCTTCTTCAAATTCTTTATTAATTCCAATAATAATTTAGTTTTATATACTGAAAATTAAATAAGGGTAAATTAGGAAAGATTTTTGTAAAAATTAATTTTCCAATGAAATTAAAGAAGCTTTTTAATCCGTGTGAAAAACGAAACAAGCCTATATAATTAAGACAGATGGAGTATTAATTTGAATTTCTTCAAATGTCCGTCTAGAAAATTTATGACAACTATGGAAACGTATCTATTCATCACACTCAACTATTGTCAAATAGTTTCTAACGCGCACGCACCCTCCCGCACACCCTCCCGCACACTTATGAGGCAGACATGAGTGCTAGAAGAACAAGGGAGGAATTATAGAAATGAGCAATTTATTTCCAAGATAATAGATCCAGCCAGCATTTTTAGTGTAATAGAGATGTTTGCTTGCATAAGAACAAAAATCTACTCTATTTTCGGAGATGAAGTTAGCTTCAATATGGCCAAAGCATTACTTTCAACCAGTGAACACTAAAGACTTCACATCTGGTGGTTTATCTCACCTTTCTGTGGGGTGGAATGTTGACAAGAATGCTAAATCTACCCGTACTCTACCTTACCATTCGAGTTTAAACTATAACTTTCCCTTTTTCTGTGGTCGATTGAAATAAGTTGCATGTTAAATCCAATATGTATACAAAATTGCAAAAAAGAAAAAAAATCATTAAATAAATTAATTTGTCGACTCACTCTCTTTCCTAATCCACTGTCTTACTTGTTTTCTTGAATTTTGTGTCCTGTGCTTGATAGAGCTAGGCCTGTTGTATGAATTCGTTTCAGATTTGATCGTTGGATCTTTGTTTTGCTGCTTGTTGGATTCCGAATCCGATTCTGTAGAGTTATGTAACTGGCCTGGGAAGATACATGCCTGGCAATAAAACTTCACTACTTTTGGGCTCAATTAAGCCACTATTTTCTTGCTGAAGTTTCAATACAGCCTCAAACTTCTCTCTCCTAATTCTGATCTGGACTTGAGAAAGTCCTCATCAACTTCAATTCCAACGGAGTCCTACAATTTGACAAAAATGTGATTTACAGCATTTTACATACGAAAAGAAATTTATAGATGAATCAAACACAAAGCAGCAAGATAATGAACCAAATTAGCAGAGAGGAGGCATTATGTTTGACTTCAACATTATCTTTTTAGTTTTTTCCATGATTTGCCTAATAGATTAGGAACTCAAAATGTAATTTTATCTTTTACAAATTATTATACTCCCGAAGTACGAATAAAAACTAAAATGGGAGGAAACAAGTCCCAAAGAGGTCTCGGATCCACACCCACAATTATAGTGATTAAGAAAGTTGTTCTTTCAAGAATGCAACTGCAGTTGCCAACTATAAATTACACTCTGCGAAAGCTGAACCAACAAGTCACATTGGACCTCTACATAACAAAATATGCTGTCTACACTTGGGATTAAACCTTGGAAAAAAAAAGTAGTGGGTCCGTGATTGATTCGATTGAATCAGCCCAACCTCTAAGATCATCCTAAGTAAATTAGCAAACTAACTGCATCCCTCAACTGTATTCTAATTTTCTCTCCAATGTACAACCTGTTTCGGAAGGTATTAAAACCATGACCCTCGATGACTAAAATAGAAAATAAAAACTTGGCAGGAGAAACCGTAAGAATCATGGCAACACTTCAAGTACTGGAGAACACTATTCAAAATAGCCTTCACTTTATTTATAACTAGACAAATACATAAATATTTTAGCAAATTACAAAGATACTAACATAAAATTATTTAAAAAAAATCTAAATAGATAAGCTTAGTGACCTACCAACTGGGTATGAGTCCCAACCAAGTTGAGCACGTGTTCAATATCCTTGGCAAGGAAAACTTCACGACAAACAGGGCAATTTCCCATACTTTCTTCCGTCATTTTGAACATACCTATGCAAGACAAAAATCATTTTAAGAAGTGGAATGAGCATGATCAGGTAACTTTTCAATGACATGGAACTTTTCTAAGATGGTGAACAAAATTAATAACAGAAAACACAAAATTACAAGAATGGTGGAGCAGGAGTCCTTCAAAATCCAAAGAACACTGAAAATAGGGGTTCAAATTATTGAAAAGGAAAAAAGGCAATTCATAGTGATATATTAAGAATCCTTTCATAAAATAGAAAGAGAACGAGAAGGCCAGAAAATCCCCCCTAGATTGTAAAGCACTTACTCGAAATTCGATATAATAAGAATCCTTTCATAAAATGAACAAGGGAAATATATTTTCCTCAACATAGCTAATATGGAATAAACAAACACGCACGCCTACTATGGCCTATGACCCGTGGGACAAATTAAAGAAAAGATGCACACTAAAGTAAAACGCTAAGACCTTTATTTCAACCAATAAAAACATTAAACTAGTTATGTAAGAAAAGGGAAATCGAACAAAGGCAGTGTTAATGATCTGCTCATTTGTGGAATTTGCCCTTGATATGTTAGTTGTAAAAGTTAATTATGAATATTTGGTGTCCTTTTCACTGGATCAAGCAGCTTACTTTTAAATACTTTATTTGTATAATTTTATTACATTATTTATTCATAATCCTTTTTTAGTCTGCATTAACGTCAACGGAAAATATTACATCCAAGTACATGGTTCTGTGGCTTCTGCCATTAGAGGTCGTCCTACAAATATTAGCAGCATTGATTGTAGAGGATAGATATGTCATAGACAGGATTCGATATTGATATAATACTTGAAGAATGAGTAGAATCCTAAATAAGAACCAAATATTTCCTTGAACTTCTAGATAATATGAGAGCTGAAACAAAACACTGTAATTAAAGCTCCGCAATTTTTTATTTTTTTGCATAATACCTTGTTGATCTCTTATATCCCTACAAGATGATGAAGCAGTAGACGAATTAGTATCATTTCGCATCCGGAGCCAATTCCACCATCTGATGATGCAGTCTGCAATTCAGATAAATTCCACACTAAGTAATAGTTGATACGAAAATATTATCATTATAAAGAAGAAATGGAATGCACTGTACTCACCAGTGGAAGCAGTGGAAACAAGACATTAAATTCATAGAAGGCAATGAATTGCTCCGTGCATCTGCATGAACTAATGGATACAAGCACAATGGACAATTTCCTTCAGGATGGTTCATGCTAGAGAGTCTCTCCGCTGCTTCCTGAAATATTTGTAGTCATCAATATGTTGTAATGTTTAAAAAAACAGCAAGAACAGTCTTCCATCTAACATAAAATCCCAGTCGTGATAATTTGACAAGACACTAGACCAATAATTCAATATCAAGTAAGCGTTAGAGCAATCTATGCATTTAAACATACAGAAAGACCAGCTCGATCATGATATAAAAGATCTCCAAATCAAGCGAAAACATCGATCGGCATAGAAAATGAGTTAGCACAAACTCGCCCAACAGGACACTTAAGAAACTTAATACAAGTGGTAAATATATTACCTCACAAAGTGCTATAAGCATGAAACAGGAGGCAATTTCAAAAGCCTTGTTACAAATGCCAGATATCAGATGGTTCTGCCTTTGCTCATCCAGACCTTCTGAGTCAACAATACTAATACAAGGTGGCTCTCCAGGATACTGCCAGAAAGCAGATTTTTTTTACTCTGGTCAAGTCGTAATAATTTCTTTACTAGTACAGGAAGGATGATCATATAAGTATAGACTGATATACAATAACAAGGCACGTGTAGCAGAATAACCATCTCCATGTATAATTAAAATCAGGAGAAAAAAGTCATGGACCTCTGTAGCCTCTTTGAGTTTGATTGTAAGAAATAATGCAATGGTCTAAGATGCAATATAACACCATCTTTCCAACTCCAATTCTGTTGCTACATGGGTATAGTAGTAGTCTAGAAATGTGTACGTTTATAATGTAACAAGTACCTGGGGTCAAGCTCGCATTGCTATAAAAGCTTCCACAAATTGCGCATGAAATAAGTCGAAGTTCATCGTTCAAATTAACATTAACATTAGAAACTCAGGTAGAGCTGAGGAAAACAAAGGAAATTGGAAACTCGCTGTCATACACTGCTGACAAATAACTTGGTTCAATTGGAATCATTAGGTGAATGTCATTTAAGGCAGAACTTGTAATCTTATGTAATTCTCCAATTTTATCCCTTTGGATGGCGTCAAGTGAAGTGAGCCATGCGTTAACTTGAATATATAAAGGAACAAAATTAATATTATCTTGTAAAGAGAATTTAGAGATGACATCAGAAAAATGTGTGTACAAGAACAAGAGGGAGACACTGGGAACAACTACAGCATACCAAGTCAAGTCTTTGAACTCATATGCATTCTTTTCTATATTGAAGTCGAACCAGTGATGGTTGTCCAACTACTTTTTGCGTTTTCAATTTTCTCAATAGAACACAATTACAAGATGCGTGTAATCACATTAATCTAGGTAACCTTTTAAGGACAATTTCAGATCAAATTTAAACATGAAATATAAAATGGAAACAAACGTAAAATAAAACCTAATTCCGTGTATAAATCGCCCGTCCATTTAACATTTTTTGTCTACAGATTCATTATATGAACAAGGACTTATAGTGGTAACATTCTGAAGATGCAGCACGTATTAGAGAAAGTAAAAGAAGCGGTTCGGTGCAGTGAAATCGTAATTCAAAGACGTTTACTGTTGAGATGAAACATCGGCAGTACGCGGTTTGAGGTGAATGAGGAGGTTAGGTCTCGACAACCTAGCAATCGTCGCCGTAGACCGCCATGACTACCTCAATTTCTGTCGCTACTTCTTACTCGACCCTGGGCGGCTGTGGCGGTGGCCGGGTATACGTTGTTTGGTCTGCCTTTCGCACGTGACTTGAGCATTGGAAGAAATGGTAGCGGGTCCGGTCGGATGGGCTTCAGCCCAGAAAATACGTGAAAATGGCCGGCCGACCGGCCCTATTTCTTTGACCATTAAAAAATTAAAAAAAATTAAAATTGAAAAGTTAAATAGTAAAAGTCAAAAATACCCTCATCCTCGTGCAAAGTGTTTGGGGAAAAGGAAAAAAAAAAAAACTCACCCAATCTCTAATGGTCGGAAATTAATCCAAGTCGACATCCTCACAGTTTGACCACCAAACAACCCAGTCAGTCATCAGTTGCATTATCTTCATGAAATTGATTTTTCATTTATGATATTACAAAAATTTGTAGATTTTATGACGTTTTAATGTTTTGTTCTTGTTTATTTAGGTAGATTATAGAGTGTAGCAGTCATTTAAATATTTTTTTTGTCGGAAAATAGCTTCTTCTAGTCAGGGATTGGCGATTTTCCGACGATAAGAGCCAACTGACGAATGCTAACAGTCATCCGACTATTAGTGTTAACAGTCGGGTTAGGCCATTTGGCCCAAATCATTTTATTTATTTATTTTTAAAATATTAATTTAGAAGTTTTAATTCTTTTTTTAAATTAAATAAAGGATTATAAATTGAAAACTACCAAAATAAATATTCTTTTTAAACAAATTACAAAATGCATCATTGACAAGCATCTCGACCAGACGATTATTCATCTGACAGACATTTATTAGTTATCCTCGACGACCCTCAGTTAAGTATTATACATTTGCGATTTATATTGCACATCGTTTCGAAATCTCAATACATGATCATTAACTAATTAAAATGTCAATATGTCAGCTTAAAATCCCAACCGAGTTGACAATGTCGATAAAAGGAAGATGATCGATGTTTTGTGCTTGAATTAGTCGTTCCGCATATTCAAGACGACCTGACGTTCGATTACAAGTTGAACCGAGATTAGATATGTGGATTGAATATAATTTGTTGATTGCCATTTTGTACGAGTTAGCTTATTTTAATTAAATTAATAATTTTTAATGTTGTTATTTGTATATGAGCGCGATTTAGTTGATCGATGAACACCTTCTCCGTCAAGGGATCACCTCCGCCTATGAGATCTTCTTCTCCCTCATCCAGACGTCTCCCACATGGATCTCCTACACACAGTCAAGTCATTATTTCGATGATTTGTATGTTTGTCTGACTGGATTTATAAGAGAGGAGATGGACGTGCTACAACGGGAATTAAAAGAGAGAAGGTGGGCGAGCTACGAAAGGAATTGTGAGATGAGGTACGGGCATTGCGACGAGAGTTGAGAATCGAGGTAGCAGATTTATCCCATTATGTTGGAGTACTACGAGGCCATTTAGTAGACATTCAAGATGAGGTCGCAGTACTCCAAAACGATATAGTAGGCAAATGAGGGAGTGACGGACGAGATGACTGTGAGGGGGACATATGAGGGTGCATTACAATCTTTTTTGTGATTTTAGTAAAGTATGATATGCTTACTTATCTATGCTTCTTTTAACATTTTTTTAGAGCTAGCCACACATATTAAATACCGGACGTTTATAAGTGGTTTCGTGACATCACGACTTCGAAAGGCCGGCTTGACAACGATGTAAGTGTAATATCGCAATTTTTATTTATTATGTATACATATTTTGTTTATTAAATGAAATAGCTTCCTCTTTTTTATTAGCATTTCTTCCTGTAGCACATTGATCTGGCTATAGACTTGTATGATTGGGCTTGAAGATATCGAGATCATTTGACATTTCTGACTGGGTCATATTGAGCACCGAGTTCCTACGTGTCATTACAATTGAGTATCAATCACTCCAAAGTATGGATATTGAGTACACGGTGCTCGAGTTGGTCATAGAGATGTGATCGAGTGTTGGGGAAACTCATAAGAGGGTGTACGCATATGAATCATCACTGCTTTGCCGTAGAAATCTTTTTACTGATTCCACTACATATGCATATGACTCCGATCATACTTGTCTGACACAGAATCAGCTCAAGTTTAACTTGGAGTCGATAGTTGTGATAATTTCTTTGATGGTTAGACAAGCAGGGGTAATTGTGCGTGAGAAACTAGATATTGTGTGGGACGGATGACGTCGGGACATTCGAAACCATATGTATTTATAATTTTTTTTAATTTGAAAAACTTAGTTTTTAGCTACATGGTATCGAACTAACACGTTATAATTTAATTGCATGGATAATTGTTGCATATTCACAATAAAGTATATTAATTTTTTGAGTATAGCAAATAAGGTTGATGGAATCAACCAATCATGGATACAAAATTGGATGAATAATTTAGCGTGCTAGTTGTATGAATGCAATTGTGATCCGTAAATATTGCATATTTATTTGTGAAATAATTGTAAATATTGTAAAAAAAGATGTAAATATTATTCATTTAATAGCGATACCATTACACATCCGTCTAGTTGTCATTTATGGGAATCTCACTTGTACAAGATTGGAGAGTGTGTCTTATTGCTCTGCACCATCACACCTACGCGGTTGATGAAGCTCTCCGATATATAGCATTCTAGATGTATGTGGACGTTCGGCATACGTTGCTTTGCAATAATCAGTCGTGTAATAAGGAGAGCATAATATCCTCGCTGTAAAGCCTCTATACATAGACACTGCTACTGCATGCTCACATGAAAAACTCTTCAACTAAAATCGACTACAAGTACATGTGTTATTAGTCAAGTCTACCTTATATGTCATATTACGTGCACATTTCACGGAGAAGTGCAACTCATCCAATGATTCCATATCCAACTTTCTCTCAACCTCTATAATAGAGGTGGCAATCGAGCCGAACTACTTCTCGGCTAGTAAAAAAACAGCTCATGAGCCGCTCGGGCTCGTATTTTGAAGAGCGGCTCATGGGCTCGTCAAAAATTATAGTTTGTTTTTTTCTAAAAGGCTTATTCTGAAAAAAAGACGAGATCACGAGCCGAAGCTCTGCTCGATCCACGAGCTTGCGGGCCGAGCTGAGCTCGACCCGCAAGTAACAAACGAGAACGAGCTCACGAGTCGAGCTTGTGGGTATATGGGCCCAGCCGAGCTCCTACAACATTAAAGAGTTTATCCTCCTGAGCCGGGGCTAATACGGTCTTGAAATTCTGTGATTCTACACGTCGGTCGTGAAATCACTGCTGCAGCTTGTTACAAATGTTCTCAATCATTGTCAGGATTGGTAACTCTCGATCCTTCTTAAATAAGGCATTGACAGACTTTGCAATGTTTGATATCATCATGTTTATCGATGTCCTAAAAAATGTGATCGCGCCCAATATTTAATCCTCATTTTTGTTAGATACTTTCATGTCATGAATGATTTACTTCATATTTCAACCATGAACTTATTAACTCTTCAAATATAAGCTTATGCCGCTCTCATGAACAATGAAATGATGTCGTTGCCTCGATACCTAGTCTTTAGGTTATCTTATATATGGTGCATGCAATATCCATGACGTGTCCCAAGAAAAAATTTAGCGATACCATTTATTATTGATAGTCTCCGATCAGTTACAAGGCATAGTCCTCGACTTCCCTAATTACTTCACTCAGCTTTATGAAGAACCAACACATCGAGAGACCATCTCGCTATCGATCATGTCGAATGTAAGGTAAATTTTGCTATTAGCATCTTGACATGTAACAATAATTAACTTGCCTTCATATCTAATTTTTAGAGTTGTACCATCGACTAAAACTAAGGATTACATCGCATTTCAAAATCTCCGAATGCATTATCCAAAAGTCATGAAGAAAAACTTAAAAACAATTCTCAACTTCTGTCTCAATAAAAAATGTCAAGTCAAGATTAGTTGTCCCCCATGTTATGAAAATATCTAGTCAATTTAGCATAACTATTCTCGACCGAGCTCATTAAATCCTCCAATGCATATTCTTTGGCCTTCCAGCATTCGGTAGCTCATGATCACTTCGTACTTTCAACAGACATCGTTAATGATGTCCGAAATCAGTAGATCGTCTGTAAGTCGTAATATTTGTGTATTATTTCTTGTTTATACTTGCGAACTACAAATAACTCATTCATGCTCACCTTCGACGCTCGCAAACGCCAACAACAACTGTCGTTGACGCAGATAATTGCCAACAATGACTTGTTTGATTTCTTCACTTTGAACTCAAAGTTGCATTTCAGTACAATTCAGTGCACAACTTCTTACAACTCTTTCTTTATTTCAAACAATTGCTCGACATGTAAATCCTCATCATCGGAAACCACACACGAAAAATTAGATGCTTGTTCACTCGATCCAGTCCTTGAGTTCTCATCTCACTCATGTCTTTAATAGGATAAAATAGTCAAATCCTTATTTGTAAATTCATTTTCATTTCATTGTTGTAAACTACCTACGAAATTCTGTGCATAATAGCGGGATTACGTGAGGAACAATTGTCTCGAAAATAACCATATTATCCTCACGAGCTATCTCCACTATGTTCTAAAAATCATGGTATTGTGATCCCCTTCATCCGAATTTTCGCATTCACTTTCGACGACATTCTTTCTTGCTAAAGTCAAAACAAAGAGGAGTCGTATGCATTTTCTTCAATTCAAATAGACAATTAACTTCAGCATCAGAAATAATCTTTATAGGTGGAATCGGAATGGATAAATGCTCATTCAATTGAACTCTTAGTTATATCAACTTTCAGCTTTTTTTGTAAATCATGATATATTTTCGCATATAATGTACTCGATGTTATGAAAATTGGAATTCAATCACATATATCACTCGTCTATTTCCATATTCATCGATCTTCTTCATCAAATTCGAAATCACTAAAGTAATAAATTGAGATTACAACCATATTTGCATGACGAAACAAAATTTTTAATTATAAAAAAATAGCAAAAAATCGGCCCAACCACTGGGCAACATAATTTTATTAAAAAAGTGGAATTGTCTGTTAACAGCCGGTTAGACTAGCCATAATAGTAAATTGACATGAACCTCTTCTGAAATAATATACATACATATGGAATTTTTTTCTTGGTTACGCTTAAAAAAATTATAGATATTTTAAAAAATTATTTATATGTTAATATATGTTGAAATAAGATTTTTCGATTAAAAACGTATACTAATTCAACGAAAATGAAATTAAAATACGTAAATATACATACTAATTCGAAATGATAGATATAAAAAGTATTTTTCTTGTTCAGCGTTTGGTAAATTTTTAAGGTTTTGAGGTTAAATTAGATGAAAAATAAAAGAGTTTTTATTTGTATTAAAATAAACAGATAAGAAAAGTTAGCTAATTTTGAAATTTTAAATAAGAAGTGTTTGATTTATTTGTTAATTAAAAAGGTAATATTGTCTTTTAAATAATTTTTTTTAAAAATTGTATAACATATTTAATGGTATGTTTGTCTTTTAACAATCAAAATGTCATTGTGAAAAGATACCGTAATGAAAACTCAAAGTGGAAATTAGAGGGTTTGACCAAGCCAATTTTAAAAGAACGCCACTTCAGCATTTATGTTTTGGTAAAAAATCGAAATTTTAATTCAAGTCATGTGAATGTCTGAGCCTCAATTTTTGTATAACATGTATTTTGGAATAATAGATTGTCGAAGAATGTGGGATTAAGACATAACAAAAAAATTTGGATATATGTGTAATGTTATTTTATTAAAAAAAAAAAGTATTTTAGAAAAAATGAGGATCAAACAATTATGGAATCCACAAAATTTTCAACTGCACATTTCCATTTTTAATAAATTTTGATGTTAATATGACTTTTTATTCACTTTTTAGTCCAATGGTTAAAATCTTATACATGTATTTATAATTTAAATTATTTATAAACACTTTCCAAATGAAATTGAAAAGAATTTATTTAAAATGAAAATCACAACCTCTACTCGTCCATTGCATATGCAGCAACCAATAGTACACCCATTTGCTCCCTACACCCACTATCGCCACCATAATTTTCAGACATGATCATCTAAACAAAGTACTCAACTAATGCTCCATTAACACGTGGGAAAGTGATGTAGATGAAGCTATCTTTATCTTTAGGTAAGGTTTCAACCTTAAGGTAGGCTATGATCGTTTCTCCTGAGGCAGATTAGTTCGCAATTATTTTAGATGAATGGCTTTGATAAATATTCAATGGGTACAATAGTGAGGAGTTCAAAGCCCTTGCTAATTTGGATAGAACGGCTATAATGGATTTGTTGATCCTATGGACTTGAATGAGCTCGACTTTTTTTCAAAGCAAGGTAGGAGGTCATTCACTTGCTTCAAATGGAGATCATGCTTCCTTTTCTAGTCATGAAGTTATCATTCACTTGACTCACCACTCGTTGGGAGTCACTCTAACGGAAGATTTCATCATTTTCATTTCTCTTGGTAGCTTGAGAGCTTCGTATTCAGTGGCATTGTTCGAGGTCTTGAAAGTTGAACCTTTTTGTACTGTTAAGCTTATGGCCTTCAGTGCAAAATCCGCAAGGCTTAACACTGGAGGTTCTTGTCTTAAACAAAATGTAGAACTAGCTCTTGGTATAGATCGCCGATGTTTTAATACTAATATCTACTTTTCGGTATTTGTATATATTGAATTAAT
>CAIGRL010105442.1:0-10010 GCA_903798325.1 Fraxinus xanthoxyloides
CTTTGAGGTCTTCTAGCAGAGCTAGGTTGTCATTCAAATTGCTGCTAACCTTGTGTTTCATGAGCGCACTAAGCACAATGAAGTAGATTGTCACTCTATACGTGAGGCTTATGATGGTCGTCTTATTACTCTTCCCCATATCAGATGTTCAAACTGCTAATTTGTTTACCAAGGCGATGACTGGACACGACATCGTTTCTTGTCAGGAAATTGATGATTCTTGATCCTACAATATCAATTTGAGGGGGGTGTCAATGATATTAACGGAGAGATTATATTACGATTATATTGCCATCTTCATATGATTGCATTTACCATATTAGGAGGATTACATATCATAGGTGTACATTACCATATTAGATTGATTGCATACCATAGTTGTACAGATCTATTCTATATAATGAAAGGATCCCAGAGGGGAAAATCATTCAACCTGAAAACTTTGTCATGGACTGGCTGCAATCTTTTACAAGTCAATATTACTCTAAATTCTGGTTTCTGAAATAAGTGAACGTATGTGATAGATAAAATTTGAGTCCTTACTAAATTTACTGTCATTTCATAAGATGCTTTAAATAATAAGACATTTGGCAGCACAATCTCTTCCTGTTGATTTTAATGAGGAAAGGAAACAAGACAATAATATCCAATTGGATGATATATGTCAGTTTTCTTATTATTCCATTTGATCTATGAATATTTCAGGTGGAAAATCGTATAGAACGGTGTCTCCAACATTACATGAATAAGGAAGAAGTTGTGAACACTCTTATTCAGGACAACGTAGATCCTCGTTTTACTGATATAGGTATTGTTATTCGTGTTTAACTGATAAACATCCTTGACACTTCAGGATTTATCAAAGTTGGGAAATTGCAACAATAATCATTTTGTTCTTGAACTATTGAACATTCAGGACAGTAGTGTTCTAATCCTATTGGTCCTCTATGACTAGTTTCCCATTGTCATAGCTCACTGCATCATTTGCTCTTGTAGCATTTCCTAGGGAGTTTTAGTCATTTTTGACTTACTAGTCAAATGATTCATTGACTTTTCCTTTCTATATGTTTTCAAGATTTATTCTACTTGCTTCCAATGCAAGTTATTTTACACTAGAAGGTGATTAAAAAGGTTCCATAATTCACATAGTGTGTTGCATTAAGAGCGTGTCTCTAAGAAAATATTAACCCACACAGGAGCGAAGCTTAACGTATCTTATCTAAAAACTCGCAATTCATTTTTATTTATTTATTTTGATGTCTTCACAATTCTTGTTTCCCACCTTTTCTGACTTTATCATGTATTTCACGCAGTATAGTAATAATGTTGCATTTTGTAGCCCTTCTATTTCTAATTATGTCACCTGTAGCTAGTATAATTTGCCATCTGTCTTCCAGTTTGGCGGAGGCTTGAAGAACAAAATCCAGAATTTTTCAATGCTTACTACCTTAAGTTGTTGGTAAAGGAACAAATCGTGGAATTCAACAGGTTGCTCTCGGAACAGGTGGAGCTGATGTGTCGAACAGGATCAATTGGGATGGCCTCCATACCCACGTCTAATGGATCTCATGTTTCACCTAGTAAGACATCTTTCTACTTAAATACTTCAAAGTGCTTCAACTGTTTTGCTCTCTCTTTAGGCCTTGTTTGAGCCAAATTATTGTAGAATGAGAATAAAAAATATAGCCGTTATTGGGACCCACATAAGAGATAGAAAATTTGAATTTAAATGTTGATGTGATGGATAATAGTCATATTTTCATTTTAATGAGATAATAATATAGATCAAACGGGTTTTTAATCTTTATCATAGTGTGGGCAAATTCATATAATATCTAAGTTACTCTATAGTGTTTTTCATCATTTGTTCACAGAAAAATGTTCCAAGAATGTGTAGACCGGGCACAATAAACATTACTATATCAACATAACAAATGTCATTCTAGGGGGATGCAATAATTAATTCCATGGAAATAAGCAGTGGCCTGGTTGGCACCACTGAGGGAAAGATCAAAACTGTAGGCACCTCTCCACTGAAGCTGCGGAAGGCATACTTGTTGATTCATGTATTCCAAGGATAAGGTGTATTCTTGGGACTTTCTACGGTGGGCTAAAAATTAAATTCCATTGGAATGTTGAAGGAATGTCTAACTAGTCATCTAGCTTGAAGGTTTGGTGTTGTCTTAGCAACGACCCTTCTGAAAGCTTTTGTTACGGTACTCCTGATCTTCATGACCTTCAACTGTAGTTTTTAATCCATTGTCAATGAGAGGAAAAGAAGAGGGAGGATAACTTGAAGGTTTAAATGATAGTTGTGCCTTTTTCTTAATAATTTCTTCTTGTAGCAAAAACAACATTACTTATTGTTTCAGGTCTACCATTGAATTCCTTTCAGCCACTTCTTACTTGATAAGTTTTACTATTGTAAATATTTTCAGCACCTTCAGATTCGAAGAACATGCATAAGTGTTTTAAATTAATCCCTTGACAAGAGGAAGCATTCATATTAATCGGCGGCATTTCTTGGTTAAAGATAATTGTTAATGCTCCTGCCGCATTCCCATCCCCTAGGAGAAGAAGTTGTAGAGCTCATTTGAGTACTTTTGTACCACTTCTCATCGTGCTGGGTGCTCCTTAGAGGTGGCAATTGGGTGCATTTGGACCTAAATGGATGTCAAAAGTTTTGTTCAGAAAAGGGTTGAGACACCTGTCAACTCGTATCGTCCCATTTTCACTAATACGAACTATAATATCTTAAAACCAAAAAAAGAAAAAAATAAATAAAAAGGAAGAAGAACCGCATAAGCAAGCAACCTCAACCCCAACACTTCCCATCCTGCCATACTCTCTCTCTCTTCAACCACCACTACAGTTAATTGTCTGATTATATACACAAAATGCAAGAAACAATGAAGCAGTAAATCTCATTTACACCTCGTTAAGAAAAGCTATTTTTTGTGCTTTTTTAGCTGTAAACCCAGTAAAAATGCTGAATAACTGATTTTAATTAGAAAAAGCGATCTTCATTATAATCACTCCCTAGCTAATCTATAATACCCCTTCTCTCAGCAATGGTTAATTCTTCACCAAAAAGTGGTTGTGTTTAATCTTGTTGGTTGGTGGTAGAGCGTTGTGATTTATGGCAGGGAATGATTGGGAGGAGCTAGTTATCGTGCCCTGATAATGATGGGACATGCTGATGGCTAGGCACACATACAGTCACAACAAAGGTTGAATGTGCAGCAAGCTGTTCCAAAGGCAGACACCCAGAGGCAGAATATGGCTTATCTCAACCTATTGGGAGGCACTTCTTTCACTAGTAAATATTGAGAATGTTAAAAAGAACAAGATTTGCTCATAATGAGAATCCTTGTGGTCTCACGGATGATCCATCCGAGGTGTCTCTTAATAGGGGGGACTTGCTAGTGTTGAATTAGGGTAAACATTCGAAAATGCACAAGAATGTTCTTATTAGAAGTGTTAGATAGGTTTAATAAAGTTGATGCTACGACTTCCCTGGTTTTGAAATATTAGTATATTAGTGTAGTCTAGGTGGTGTTCTTTTTACAATGTTAATTTCCCAAAACTTATTCTGGTTACTAAATTACGCAACTTTATGGTGCATGCGAAAATATCATATTATCTAGTTAATTTGAGATATTTTATTTCACTAGTACGCACATGTCTGATCTTATAAACCAAGAATTCAGTACAAAATATCTGTGACTATAATGGTCTCCTCTCCTTGCATGTCGTTTTGTTTTATTGGAACTCGTTTTAAATGGGATGCAGTATACTTCCTGCTCTACAGAGTTTAACTTAGATGTCTATCTGACAACAGAGGATGTCCAGCAGCCAAATGCATTCAATAATTGTGGATCATCAATCCAGTCTTGTGTGCAAGAAACTCTTGATGTATCTGCTCATGGTAGAAAGACGGGCGTTTCACAAAACTTGTTCTTGGGTCAGCATTCAAATGTGGAATTGGCACAAGCAACAAATGGGAAGGTTGTCAAAACAAAAGCTGGTTATGCTGGTAGTTCACCTTACTACTTGAGTGCACATAGCAATTTAATGGAATCACGTCCTCTGATGGGTGATGCATCTGTATCATCTTTCACTAGCTTTGAGCCCAGTGCACAGCCCCTGAATGACATGCTCTTGGATGGAAATGCTCCATCATTTGGATTTTTGGGGCAAATTCCTCAAAGTCAGTTTTGGTCCCCAGACATGGCAGCTGATTTCTGCAATAGTTCTGGTTTGCTCTCTTTACCCCTACATAAACATATATATATATATATATATACACACACACACACACAACGCACACACAACAGGTGGAATTTCATATCAAAGATTGCGATTAGGTACTGTTTGACGTGTTTTGAGTCTGTCCCTCTTCTGTGCAATTTCAGAATTCCTGGAGAGTTACTCTAGGCTTCCCATACTATCAACCGGTGTGAATAACTTTATGAATCCCCATGGTAGGTGTCATCACTCGTCAGACCTTTTGATCGTTCATTTGTTTTGGAGAATAACTAATATTTGCATCTTGGAATTCAGGAGACATGGAGAGTGTGGATTCTGTATCTGAAGGGTTACGATATCAAGGTCATGGTAGTGATTGACGGACTGATGCCATTGTACCTTTCTACACCTATAGATATGACAAATAAGAAATTTTTGCATTTGCACTTTTCTTATCAAACCTGATTGGCTACATTATTTAAGTCATTTGTCTTTTTATTCCTCATGTTACATCTTGGTTTGAAAGAATGTTCAACCATGTGTTCCTCTCATCATTATCATATATGCTGATTATGCTCAGTTTTGTCTTGTTTAGTGTTGTTTGATGTCAAGTGGTGAATTCGATGCACTTTTTTCAGATATAAATGTAGTTGGATCATCAACAAAACGTTAACTGGGACTAATTATGTTGTTTGTTTAGTCGAAATGGGAAATACTGATGTAGTACTTTTCCAGCCATCCCAAGTTCATGCTTGGTATACATTTCTGTAGGAAATTATGTTGCAAAATTGTAGTCTCACGATGGTTATTAGGAAGTAACCTTATTTCGGATGTCCTGCTTTTCGTTTCCTGCTAGAACAGAGAATTCTCTCTATTCCCTTACTGAATATTGGCAAATCAATTTGTAAAACTGGGGTTAGAAATCACCGAAAGATTTGCATATCAAACTTTGTGATTAGTTACTTTGTTTCTTGAAAAACTGCCATTTATTATTTATCTGTGCCAGTTTGTAATCTATTTGATTTTTTGTGTGATTCTGCAGATCCTACTACACGGATTGAACTTTTTGTATATTTGGTTTCATCTACATGTTATAGACTTCAGACTTCTGAAGGAAATAAACTTTGATTTGGAGTCTGTTTTATTGCATTGTCTTTTTTCTATTTGAATGTTTTTCTAAAGCAGATATTACACCTTTGTTAGGTTGTCTTGTAAGTTTGAGAGTGATACATTAGTGTAATGGTTTTAAAGCTGTATGAATAGAGCAGTGTCTTTGTATACTGTCCTTTTCTTTTTCCTTTATGAGTTCTGTAATTATTGGGAATGAAAGCCCTTTTCCAGGATCTGCTTGTTTATATCTAAAGACATTCAACTGTTCCAGACGAGCTTTGTTGGGTTATAACATTATAGTGCAAGTTAAATCCTAGCAATTTGTTTCGTTCTCAGTCAGGAAATTCAATAAACTTTCATTTGGTTAAAACTTTTGCTCCATTTCTGTGAATCTACTTGTCTTCTATTAAAATTGAAGGTAATTTTCATTTCAACAATGCTTATACTAAACAAGAACCATGTTAGTATGTTACAAGCATATTACCTTTGACATCAAATTTGACACTGTCACGTGGTGACATCACATTGGACAGATTTTGAAAACAACACATTTTCCCGCCAAACACAATTTGAATTTACACATGGTGTGAAACTTGATGTCAACAAAATAATGTACAATGAGCATTATTCACCAAACAATATGAAAGAGGTTCTGTACCAGAAGTAAAGGAAGGTATTTACTATTTAGCTAAATGGGTCGTGCTATTTCAAGAGAAATTAACAAGAAAACGCCCCTAGGAGATTTGAGTGAGAGAGTTGAGCCAAAAATAAATAACTCGATTTTGGATCGATTATTTTAAACATGAAAATCAAGATTGAATGATCATTTAACTAGCACTATTCATGTTATGACCAAACAATTTTATAGGCAGACGTTACCGTGGCATTTGTAAGTAGAATTAGAACACTTGATCATATTACTGCAAACACAATTTCAACAATGACTCATCCAAAGTAAGAAACATGAAAACACTGACAGGAGAAAGACAGTAGCCCAACCATCACAATTTCGAGAAACTAGCCAATTACTTTAATAATCTTCGCCTTCGCCTTCATCTTCATCATCTACACCCTCAGCACCAACTTCTTCGTAATCTTTCTCAAGTGCAGCTAAATCTTCACGAGCTTCACTGAACTCACCTTCCTCCATTCCTTCACCAACATACCAGTGAACAAATGCCCTCTTGGCATACATCAGATCAAATTTATGGTCAATGCGTGAAAATACTTCAGCCACAGCAGTGTTGTTGCTGATCATGCACACAGCTCGCTGCACCTTGGCAAGATCACCACCAGGTACCACTGTTGGAGGTTGATAGTTAATACCACATTTGAAGCCGGTTGGGCACCTGTGAAAAGTCCAGAGGAGAATATTTTCAGAATGGACGGTCATAAATAAAGGACAACAAACATAATTGCCTCTAAATAAACAATGCTCAGAGTAGCTAAATCGTCTAACTAGGTATTAAATAACTAGGACATGCAGGGGAATGGAAAGTTCAAAACACACAAATCATAGTTGATTTTGTACGCTAGGTTCACCCTTGAAGTGGCCCGTGCTTTTTATTGAGAGGGCACATGCTTCTGCATGGCTGCCAGGTTGGTAACTGCTTCTCAACAATAGAGGTATATTTGACTCGCCTGAACTTTTTGGACCTTGTCAAGACTTAATTCTTATTGCCACCAAGTCAACTACCCAGAAAGAATATTTCAATGCATTCTTTTTAAGACCCAAATCACAAAACCCAACGAAAAAAACATATTACTTGCTCTTTCCTCGTTATTATGAGTAAATATTTGTCAAGATGCAACGAAATATTATTTTTCAATAAGCAAACCTTGTGAAGCTATCATTCTATATATAAATTTATATCTTCAGCTTGACAATTAGTTTCCTTTAGCCAATGTATACTCGATTTCCTTACCAGTCAACAAACTGAACCGTCCGTTTTGTTTTAATAGTAGCAACGGCAGCATTCACATCCTTGGGAACAACATCTCCTCGGTACATCAGGCAACAAGCCATGTATTTCCCATGTCTTGGATCACATTTTGCCATCATACTCGAGGGCTCAAATACAGCATTAGTAATCTCAGGGACTGATAGCTGCTCATGGTATGCTTTCTCGGCTGAGATCACAGGGGCATATGATGAGAGCATGAAATGAATACGAGGGTATGGTACAAGATTGGTCTGGAATTCAGTAATATCCACATTAATTGCCCCATCAAACCGTAAAGAAGTGGTCAAGGATGATATGATTTGAGAAATCAACCGGTTCAAATTGGTATAGGTGGGCCTCTCAATATCTAGAGATCTCCGACAAATATCATAAATTGCTTCATTGTCCAGTAGCACTGCCACATCTGTGTGTTCAAGAAGGGAATGAGTCGAGAGAACGCTGTTGTAAGGCTCCACAACGGCAGTGGACACCTGCAATTGATATCAAAAACATGTCTAAGTCACGTAGAACAACTGAAGGCTAATATACCTACAGCTATATGCAATACACATTGGAAATTATTTTTTTTATAACTGTGGATGTCTGGGCCAACTTGCACGAACCTCGACTAATCCCACGATGCCTTGAAGTTTACGGTCGGGTATTCATCTCAGTGGCCTAAGGGGACTCGAACTGGTGACCATTGAGGAGCAAACTTAAGGTCAAATCAATTGAGCAACCCCTCAAGGTTGTAGTACACATTGGAAGTTACTTATCAGAAAGTGTTCAAATTCAGTTTACAAAAGCATTCAAAATTTCAAAATATATTCCTAAAGCTCTGCTGCTTTTTATAGAGGACAACTGCAACCATGAATGGTCAATGAAAAACTATCTCTATTGCCAATTAGCCATAAGTTCATAATTGCGCAAAACATGATAACTTAATAGGTAGAGGATTGAAGCAACTATTAGAATGTTAACTTTAAGCACCTGAGGAGAAGGATAGATGGTGAAGCCAAGCTTTGACTTTTTGCCATAGTCCACGGACAAACGTTCCAAAAGAAGAGAACCTAATCCAGAACCAGTACCACCACCAACAGCATTGAACACCAAAAATCCTTGCAAACCTGTGCAATTATCGGCCAACTTCCTCACTCTGTCCAGGCATACATCAACAATCTCTTTCCCCACTGCAGTTAAATCATCACAGTCAAATTAACCCACACAATTGGAGATATATATTATAATGGGGGTACTGGCTTAAGTTTCAAGAGATATTGATTGACACAAACATGTGATTTTCATGTAAACCAGGCATTTTGCCAAAAGGTGTATTAACAGTTACCTGTATAATGGCCTCTTGCGAAATTGTTAGCAGCATCTTCCTTTCCGGAAATGAGCTGTTCAGGGTGGAAGAGCTGGCGATAAGTCCCTGTTCTGACTTCATCAATAACAGTTGGTTCAAGATCAACAAATATAGCTCTGGGGACATGCTTCCCTGCACCAGTCTCACTAAAGAAGGTGTTGAAGGCATCATGTGCTGCACCCACTGAGGTATCGCTGCAAAACCACAAACAATTGTGCATCAAAATGAGAACTCCTAAACTGAAGAGTAATTGAGAGCAAACGAAAAAACACCAAAATAAAATCCAATGTACGAATTAAAGAAACAGCCTGCTTTTACATTTCCACTTTGATCTGAAAACCGTGTATCTCTTGCTGTAGGGAATTCACAGTTTACTGAGATTGAAGCATTTCACATTTTATTGGACTAATCAAAAGAAAAATCATTTTCGTGAATCTTTAATCCCCACGTTCGTCACGCTATGAATATAGATAGGTTTCTTTTGAAAATCATTCAGTTTTCCAATATCAACCACGAAGCCTAGATAATTCACATCTAACGTGATAACGTTAAAAAAAAAAAGAGTCAAACAAGATCCGTCTAAAAGCTTCAACATTTCAGAAATATATTAAATAGCAAAATGGAACCGAAAATATTTAAACAAAGGGGGAAAACTCAACAATTACTTCCTGCACCACAAAACAAAATAATAACAATCACCATCAAATTGAAAAAGAAAATACACCAAAAAACCTTATATACGTAAAACAACAAACATACAATGATAGAAGAATATGTACATACGCTAGGATCTGGATAGATAGAAAGTTGTATACCTAGGCATCATGCCATCGGGCTGGATGCCATGTTCAAGGCAATAGAGCTCCCAACAAGAATTTCCCACCTGAATTCCCGCTTGACCTATATGAACGCTTATAATTTCTCTCATTTTTTCTGGACAAAACCTTTTTCTCTCTCTAGGTCCTCGATGGCAACAAGAATGAATTTCCTCTCTCTATATTTGTAAGATTGAAATTAAGAAAGGGGGATTTGATAAATGGTTGGCGTCCGGAGAGTGGCCCCCGCCATTTGACGCCAGCCATAGTTTGGGCCCCACATTCCGTCGGCCAGTGAAATGACAAAATCAACTCTGGCTTTCTTGTAATAATTGCCTAACTGGTGATAAAAATAAAGAATTAAAAAGGGGTATAATAGGCAATACCGGAACTGGTCCAGGGTGTACCATGTGCAAAGACAAATTGTACAGTCACAAATTTGGTCACTTGCAATTGGCGGGGAGCGACATGTTGCTGTTATTAAGATATGATGTCATGCAATTCCTTGACGTTTTTTTTTTTTTTTTT
>CAIGRL010105467.1:0-10487 GCA_903798325.1 Fraxinus xanthoxyloides
AAAAAAAAAAAAAGGAATAATGAAAATTGTTGTTTTGAGATAATTAGGACATGAAATTTTGTAGAAACTTGCTAATATTTTGTTATATATAGTGTTAAACCTTGTAATATTGTTAATTTTTGATTTAATCATCCAATTAAGCTTATTCTTAGCTGAAGCCTGCAAAAGAGGATATGGTTGTGTTATTCCTAATCATGTTTCAAACTATTATATTCAATTCAAATTCTCACCCAAGATCTCCATTTTCTAATCATGTCAATGTAAGATTGCATATAACTTTGTGATGTCCAAGACTATGGATATTTATAATGTAGATGTTAAAGACATCAAATTTCGTTGATACTATGAGGGTTTCGTTTGTGAAAATATATTGAATCAATTTTGGCATTTTACTAGAATGAAATATTCTTCTCTTGCGGTTTCACGCGCATGAGATGATGCAAGGGTTTCATACTCCCATTTGGTTCGCACATAAATTTCTTTATTTCTTCTTCGCTCAGACCATCAACACATTTTTTTTCTCTCCCTCTTTTTTTTTTTCCCCTTGTACTTTCACTTGCCCAATTCCGGTGATACATGCATGTTGATCATTGTTTTACAAACCAAACCATTAACTCTTTTTCTTACCTCACTTCACGATACTCATTTACTTCCGAAAGTAGTATTCCTAGGGCTCGAACTCTCACGACTCTTATAATGAACTTCTAAGTGCATCGCGGAATCATTGAGGCAACTTAAAGAGTATGGATGACAAATCCAAACAAAATAATTTATGAATATTCCCATCGCAAATCCTCGAAGCCAGAATGTATTGGAAGTAATTAAACTAAATTCTACTTTTGGATATTTTAAGCAACAAAGACAAATTCATGGCGGCTTCAAATATGGTAGATATGCTTTTAAAATTTAAAATATTTAAGACAACTTTTACAATTAAAAATATTTCCAATAGGTTAATTGACTATACAAAGAAGTCTCCTTGTCGCTTCTCTTTCTTCAATTTTTTTATCGCCCACACATCATTTCGTAGTTTTTTCGTATGTTGACAGTGGAAACCAATTCTGCGGAAAATTCTTAGTAATTTGTTTCTTTGAGCTTATATATATAAAGAGTGTACTACTTTTGAGCATCAACAGACAGATAGAGCAGTGAAAGGGGCAAAAAAGGGTGTGCAAGAAAATGGTGAAGCCCGGTTATGTTGACAGTAATGGATTGAAGAAAGGTGCGTGGAGTGAAGAAGAAGATAAAAAGTTGACAGAACATATTCATAGCTGCGGGCACTCGAATTGGAGATTGCTACCCAGATATGCTGGTAAGAACTGCTATTTTCCATGGTTTCATTCCTAAAAAATAGAGAAGCTGATAAATTGCAAACTGTATAAACAATATTTTCATCATGAAATTCTTTTGCTATTATAAATTTGAAAATTTAAACCCCCAGTTAAGAGAAGATAAACCCTTATTTCCAGCAACCAATTTCTCAACTTTGTGTGTTGCTGATTTATTCATCTATATATGATATTTTCTATCATTTCTTTAAGGCTTCGGAACTTGTAAAATTTGAGCTTTAATCAGTGTAAGAGGGATATAATTTATTTATTAATCATATTGCGTATATTTCAGGTTTAGCAAGAAGTGGTAAGAGTTGCAGACTGCGGTGGGTAAATTACCTCAAGCCTGGAGTGAAAAGAGGGAACTACATTAAAGAGGAAGTTGATCTTATCATGGAACTACATGCCAAACTTGGAAACAAGTACGAAATAATCCTCAATTGAAATGTATCACATAAATGCAAGCTTTCTCTGCTAATCAACTCGTCTAAAAAAATTGTGGATTAGATTAATCCTATTTGTTAAGCTCTCGTACTTTACACAAAGTTATTGGAAAATATTTTGAATGCGTTGTTACCTCTTGATCTTTAAAGATAATCATGTTTATTTATTAAATTTGGTAGTATTTCCGTAAGCTAATCAAGATATTGTGATTGTATGGCTTAATTTTTATCTGCATTTACAAGTTTTTGGGATAAAATCTAGTTTGCAAGGGTTTATATATTCCTCTTAACACTTTGTAAAATGTAGGTGGTCAGCCATTGCAGAAAAGTTGCCTGGAAGAACAGACAACGGCATAAAAAACTTCTGGCACGCACATGTAGAGAAACGCTTCAAAAGAAATGTTACAAGAACTTCCTCATTGTCTGAGGAAGAATCCGCCTCAAAGGATGTTGTTGTGGCCAAATCCTCAAGTATCCAAGAATTGGAAAATTCGGTTCCATTCCTCAATAATACGAATTGTGCAGCACATGATACGGCTTGTTGGGATTCAGTGGAAGGAACTCTGTGGACTGAACCAAGTCAAATGAATTATATTGAGTCGTTACGGGAACTGAATTATGATGAATTACTAAGCCCAAATCCTTATATTTTGAGTCCTTACTACTACCTTCCAGAATATAGTACCACTCCATATTCAGATGCAGTTGCAGTTGCAGAAACCCAAGAAAATTTAAGGATTGAACCAGGAGGGCTTTTCGCGTCCTACTTTTTATTCTCTGATGATACTATAAATCTGTTTTAGTAGATATATATATGGTGAATAATGTGCTACATTACCATACATGTATTAATCTTATGAAGTCATTTGGTTTATATTTGAAGGATTGTATACCCCAGGACAACATAAATGTGCTATTAGTGAACCCGGAAAATAAATGTTTGCTTTTGCTAATATTTTTTTTTTCATTTTTTTTTTATTTTTGCAAGAGGACAATATGGTTAACAAGTAATAAAATAGTGACTAGAGTATCATCCAACACGAATTGATTATTGATTTTCCCTTAATTAAAATTAACCCTAACAAGAACACATATTAAGCCTATGTTTGTTAGAGATTAAAATCTAAATTTTAATTTAATTAAAAATTAACTATTAATTTAAATCACAAATTTTATGGAACTCATAACTTTTCAACCACACATGTATTAACTTCTATCAAAATCTTCTAGAAATCTTATTTTAATCCACCAAACTATCGTTATTGTTGACTTTTATTAGATGTGTGAGACCAAATAACGACTATATTTTCAATTTTAATTGAATTTTAAGCACGAATATAGAAAGTGAAAATCTACAAGTCCATTCCAACACAGAATCAAAGAGTAACGAGAACCATATTACATGGTATTAATAAGATCAATAAATTGGTCTCACATATATACATTTTATTAACCTTATCATTTCATGGAACACTACATGTCATATATATTGATGATTGTTTTTTTAAAGAAAATAATTAGCTTTAATGAGCAATATACACAAAGGTTCATAAAAGTATTTAAAAATCACAGTTAAAAACAATCCCTATTATTGTGATTTGGCATAAAATGCCTACATATTCACTTGAGCTCGACATCATTGCCCTATGTAACAGTATTTGAGGTGTAACCGTTACACGAGATAGCAAGACGATTGACTCACAATCTAGGAGAAAACATATTGATACGACTACAACCTAAGGAATCAAAGGTTTAGGAAGCAAAGCCACGGATAGAAAAAGGAAGATGAGGGAATAGTGATCGATCATATTTGTAAACTATAAGTTGTTCAACACAGAAAGGAGTGTGATGTCCACCATGAATCTATAGACTTGTTAAAAGCATGTTCACACATAACAAAATTGTACAGGTAGTTTAGACCATTAAAATTACAAGAAAATTAATTATCATCGCAGGCAGCTAACAACCCTGGGCACCATATTGTACATATTTTTTGTGGTCAATACTTTTTGCTAAGAAAATTAGCGAGGTGGACTTATCATATTCGTTATATATATACTTAGTTTTTAGCCTGTGCAATGCACGGGTTGCACTATTTTGGAGGTGGTGTTAGTGCTTTTAATGTTATATGAATTTAGCAATTGAATGAGAAATTGATAAGTTACGAAGAGAATAAAGTTAGGTAATGTTTATTAGCTAAATGAAATTAAATAAATATGTAAGTAGAACATTTTTTTTTTGTACATTACAATAAATCATAACATGACATAACTATGTTGTGATTAGTTTATTTATGCATTACTGATTTGAAAGCTGAAAAAAGAGTAAAATTTAAGAGATTAAAGAAGTGTTTTTGCATGAAAGTACAAAAGTTCATATATATTTTTTTGCAGTAAATGTACAAGGAGGATTGAATGGTAAATTACAATGCATTCTAAAGGGTAAAGAATAACAAAGAGAAAAGAAAAGAAAAATTTCAAACAACTTGTTTTGATAGTAACTTATTGTTACTTTGTGGTGTTTTATCTGGGAACTCTTCATTAGTGAACTGTACGCAGGTAGGTGAGGTTATTTTCATTCATATTTTTTTGTTCCAGTTGAGGACATTGTTCTGATCATATATTTCGTAGCTGTCGTGAGTCTTCTTTTTTAGCTTCGAGTCTATTTCAATAATTTAATATGATTTTTCCTCTCTCTCTTTCTTCTTCTCTTTGAATTGATTCACTGTGTTGGTTCAAGATAGCTCATGTTGTTAACAAGGTGATGGCATAAAGTGGAATGAAAGCGATGATAGCAGTATGGAGGTGAACTGTGAAAGGATGGGATTAACCAGCAGTAAAAAATATTTTTTGGCAGCAGTGGTCATAATATTAGCTAGGGATTCGTCAACATGTTTGAATATAATTGTATAGTTGTTAGATTCATAGGTTAGCCTCTTGTTCTTGAATTTCTAAAAGGTAAGGTGAACTCCCCTCATTTTTGTTTGTACTCATCTTTTCATATCATATATAAAAAGAGTACTCTAAACACGTAAATTTCTCGCCTATACATAAATGAGTCTGAAAACCCATCTTTGAAAGTGCTTTGATTCTTCACAAAAATTAGTCTCAAACCCACCAACACGAACGCGGTTAATATTTAGGCCAACATGATAAAATATTAAACTAAAGCCAAGTTTCTACGAACACTATAAGGATCCACTTTTTCCTAATTTTCTTAGGTCATACTCGGCAGTTTTAATTTGACTTTTTAATTCGCGTGCTTAAAAATGATGTGAACACTTACTTCATACTAATTATTCTTCAATTTATTCAGAACATTGTAAGCAGTTGATATCAGCAAACACGTTTAGGTAAACATTTTCTATATAAGCTGAAATGGGAACAAACATATTTAAGAGCAAAATTAATTCAAAGTTCATGACCTATTTGGTAAAACTAAATAATTCAAGTTGACCAATTTTAAAAATAAAAATAGAATTATATTTGAAAAAAAGTAGACCGAATGTGGTATATGCATAGAAAAAATTAGGGATAATGTAAAGTTTGATTTGAGTAAAAAAGAAACTTCATATTTACATATATTAAAAAACAAAACTGAAGAATAGAAGTTGTCAAGTAAAAAGTTCCTTAAGAAATCATTAAAAAACAGAGTTGTTAAAACATGTTAATTGAATACACATTATAGGATTAAGAATAAAGTAAATTTGAAAATCTGTCTCTCTGTAAATTTTCTTTCTATATCCTCACAGAATTCAGTCTCATAATCTGTCTGTAGAAAGAAAGGATTTGCATCTTTTCTAATTTCATTTTGTTGCTTCTAATGTATTCTGTGTTGTATTTCAAATCCGGTTAGTTTTTAATTGTTCTAAACCAGTTTCAAATCACCTCTTTTAGTGTCCATTGACTTCAAGTTCAAATTTTACCTACAATTAATAAAATTACACCAAATTAGGCAAAAATCCATTCAATCAGCAATAGTTACTTGATATATTTTCATTCCTTTACTTCTCAACTGAATATTTCATAGAAAAACATTTCAACTGTATAATATTTCATAGAGTAGCATGGTTTGAGCCATGCCTTGTTTTCACTTACATTGGTTATGTTTCAACAAATTTTTCTGGACTTGGAAATAGTTTATATCATTTTCAAGCTTCACCAAGATTCAATGTTCCGAACTAAAAGAAAAATGAAAAATGCAGAACCAATTTTGAAACCACGAGGATCTACAACTTAAGAGCGCTTTTCTTGATTTATTTAATATATTTCAAAAAATTTCCAAGAGTAAATGACCATTTATATGTTTGCCAAAAACATGTGTATATATATATATATATAGGAGATTATTGTATACATGAAAATATAATTTAAACACGATAAAAGATGTTTAGTTTTGCAACTATTGTTCAACGCAACTTACATCTCACGTGCCGATGAAAATATTTGTACAAAAAATGTTTTATCTTTTTATCCATATGTAGATTCCTTTCTCTATTTTTTTACTACAACCATACATAGGAATCATATTAATTTTATATCTATTATATTTTTTTAGATAAGAAGTATTTGTACCTAGGATCGGGTTTTAATTCAAAGATATATACACCTTGAGAGTGAAGCAAGAAATTTGTTTGGAGTTACAATTACCTTTATTAAGAAAGCAACAAATAAAATTTTTTCAACTATTTTATTTTTTAATCTAAACTATTTAAAGTTTTTTGTTTTATCATATGCATGATAAGGTGAATCTGTATTTGTATTTTGTTTGGCGACATGTATAAAAAGCATTATTTATAAGCAAGAAAAATAAATTAAAAACTTATTTTATTTTAATGTACAAGGCTAATTATTTTCACATATTAATTAGCACATCTCATTTAGAAAAAAAATTATGGTTGACCTTCCATTAAATAGCACATCATTTCTCGATAATTGTTCCATTAAAATATTTTGTTTACATGTTTTGAAATGGGAGAAAAATATTATGATGCATTTTGTGCATATTGTTATTTTTTAATTTCATTCCAATAGATTTTTTTGTTGAAAATCGTTATTAATGTTGAGATTGTGAATTAATGGAAAGTTGAAAATAAGAAAGTCAATGAAAAAAGTTAGAACATAATTATTTAGATGAAAAAAAATAAAATTGAATACTTTAAATGCCATTAAAATGTGTTATAACAAATATAAAAGAAATGAGCTGTGAATATAATTACCGAATGTCTTTCATAACTAATTTTTTAATTTTTATTTTTATAGAGAGGCAATGTTCAATGGATCTTATCTCACAAATCGATAACTAATTTCTATGATTAATTAAACTCTAATTTGCCTTTAATCAGATTCTATACCAGCAAGACAAATTCTTGCCGGTTTCATATTTGGTTGAAGAAAGTCTTTCAGTATTCTGTAATATATATAATAAATGAACTTGTTTCAAACATCTTCAGACACAAAAGAAAGAGTGAGATATCAGTGCAAGAAAATGGTGAAGCCCTCTTCAGTTGACAGTTAAGGAGTGAAGAAAGATGCGTGGAGTGAAGAAGAAGATAACAAGTTGAGAGCATACATTCAGAGATACGGCCATTGGAATTGGAGATTGCTGCCTAAATATGCTGGTGAGAGAATGCTTGAGTTTACTCCTCCTTTAATTTGCCGCTGATTCCAAAGATAAACAACAAAGAATTTATCACATAAATATTAGCATTTCTTGTGAAGGGCATAATATATGCACAATTGTCATAAATAGGTATGCGAGACTTGCACAAAACACCTTTGCCTTCTTGAATTATCGAGACTCACCTCGTCAAAAAGCTCGAGTGTTAAGATGGGGTCACATTTATTTGATTGTTTTTAATCGTCTACATTTTGTGTTCTAGTATTGTATAAGCTAATGAACATCATCCATACGTGTGAAAAGTTTTTAAAATATCAGAGACATGCAATTGACATTATCTAAGCCCCTGCTTCACAAAAGTTTAAAGAAGCTTCAGTTAATGATAAATAAATTTCAAGTGTTAGGAAAGGCGTAAGTTGTTTACAAAATTGTAATATGCCTAAAAGGCCAAAAACCAAATACTAGCAATACAATATAGCGTTTCTTTGTCTCCTGAACATCAACAAGCTAAGCTTTAGCTCCTGTTTTTTAGAACTTGTTTGTCCTTGAACACATTTTTAACTACAAATTTCATGGGACCTAAAACTTTTATTAACTTTTCAACTACACATTTCATCAATTTTTATCAAAATCTGTTATAAATTTGATTTTTAACTAAACTGAACACAGGTCTTAGTCGTCAAATCTTTTGAACTCACAGCTAGACATGTTAATTTTCGCATAGCTCTTTCTAACATATTCCTATAGGATCACATTGTAAGTAAACTCGTTAAACAAATTGTAGTGGACATAAAATAAAATGGCCGTCTTGAAGTCGGGGTCTGTGTTCAACACAATGTCCTTAAAGCAATATTCGCCACCAAAGTAATTTGAGTGCTTGCTTCCCAAGATACAGCGGCACGAATTGTAGCTGTGCAGTCGAACTGAAAGAGTGTGCCGGAACGGAATCACCAAGTGACTGGAATAAGACAGGAAACAGAGAGATTTCGTGCATTTGTTGTCTTGTATCTGAACAGAAGAGATTGTTCAAAGAGGAGTCTTTGCCTTTTAATGTAGCCATAACTCCTGCCATTTTAATTCGAATGCTTTGGAGTCACAAAATAAATGGAAAACCGTTTTCAAGTTATGTTTTAAATGGAAAAACGTAAAAGAAAATTTCCAAAATTTGGCTTGCACTACCCACACAAGTTCAAGGCTTGAAGGTCAAGTCGGTCCAAGATTTGCACCTCCTGTGGGCGCGTTGGCCATGAAGGAGTCCCTATACAACANAACGGAATCACCAAGTGACTGGAATAAGACAGGAAACAGAGAGATTTCGTGCATTTGTTGTCTTGTATCTGAACAGAAGAGATTGTTCAAAGAGGAGTCTTTGCCTTTTAATGTAGCCATAACTCCTGCCATTTTAATTCGAATGCTTTGGAGTCACAAAATAAATGGAAAACCGTTTTCAAGTTATGTTTTAAATGGAAAAACGTAAAAGAAAATTTCCAAAATTTGGCTTGCACTACCCACACAAGTTCAAGGCTTGAAGGTCAAGTCGGTCCAAGATTTGCACCTCCTGTGGGCGCGTTGGCCATGAAGGAGTCCCTATACAACAAATGGTTACACATTACAAATTGTTAACCATATATAAATTAGTCCACAAACTCATTTTTATTCTATGTGGGATAACTATTTAAGTTTCCCCACATTGCCACTTTTTTTTTTCAATGCGGGATGACACTATTTATAATCCACATATATTCTCACTTTTCCATTTCTAACCAATGTGAGATTATAATCCCTTTTAAAGCTCCTCTTCAATGTGGGATTAATTTGACATACACAACTGAAAATCTATTTGCCATCGATATATATTTTCCAACAGGAAGTTCATATGCTTCTTGAACTTTGATGGACCGAGTTCAAGGAAAGAGTAATGAGATTCTGTAGTGGGATTTCAACCCCTAGGATGGCTACCAGCTAATGCTGAAATAAGTGATTGTTGAAATGCAAATGCAGAGAATTACAAAACAGTGAGGGAATAAACTATACAACTTTAGTACATGTTTGGAAATGATTATAATATGTTCAAATTAAAATAAATGAAAATGAGTCGTATTTATTGATTTCATGAAATATGTGCAAAGAAAGTTTGTTCAATTGTGGTACACAAATAGATTCAAAGACATGTTAAAAAATAGTGAGATAAGTGTGGACATATGATTGGACAGTTTGAATAATAATAAAAAAAAACAAACACCCAATCCACATTTTCCATGTCTCTGAGTCAATTCAATCATCATTGATATTCAAGTTTATTATGCCACCATTTATATAATTAATAATTCTATTTGTACAATCGAAGTTGACAACCTCTCACATATGTGCGGGGTCCGCATGTTTAAAAAACTCAAAAATAAAAAAGTGGACTCCCCATATTAGAGGTTGTCAATCGAAATTGTACACATAACTTGGCTCAATTGGTCCAGCTTACTTATTATCTACGTACTTTATGAAACGCACAAATTGTTTATTTTTATATATTTATAATTTAAATCAATTAACATTGCAATAAAAACAAATGGCGAGTAGTGATTCCGTGCAGCGGAACTAAAGAGGTTGGTGGTGAGCCGTCAATGCACGTTGAAAAATCCGAAACAATTAATTAAAAGAATCAGAATTGCCAGATTCCATCAAAGAAAAAATCAAGAAAAGAGAAAATGAAAGCGTCGTTCAAAGCTAGATATGAACCCGAAAAAGCCGCCGCCTTCGCCACCGTCACCGCCAATGCCGGCGACTTCAAGCTACGCGCCTCCCTGACCGATGCCACCATTGTCAACGGCCCCTGCTTAAACGGTTTAGCCGTGGCCGTTGAAAAACCCGGCTTCTTCATCATCGATTACAACGTCCCTAAAAAGGTAAACAAATTGGAAAATCCAATTTCTTTTTCCACAATTTCGGTTTATTTTTTTGTTGTTATTGTTATTTTCCTTGCCTTTTAACTGCTGAGAATTGGGCCCAATTTTTTTTTTTTTTTTTAAAAAAATTGTGGGGGGAAAAAATTTGTTTTTTTTTTTTTTAAATTGTCCAATGTTGTGTTGTCACGTGACAA